>VXAC01005328.1:222214-349385 GCA_013399225.1 Rhipidura dahli
GCTCTGGCCCCGCTCCTGGCCGCGGCCGGCCACGGCCCCCCGACACGTCCGAGCGGAAGGTATTTTCCTCAATGTAATTTTTTTTTTAATTCAATATTAAGAATGTGGGTGAAGGTCCTAGAGGGAAAGCCACACGAGGAGCGGCTGAAGTCGCTGCGTTTGTTCAGCCTGGAGAAGACTGAGGTCAGAGCTCACAGCAATTCTGTAGCTTCCTTACGAGGGAAGGAGGAGGGGCAGACACTGCTCTCTGCTCTGTGTGACCAGGGGAAGGACCCGAGGGAACGGCTGGAGCTGTGTCAGGGGAGGGGTAGGTTGGATTTTAGGAACTTTTCTTTCCCCAGAGGGTGGTGGGGCACTGAACAGGTTCCCCCGGGCAGTGGTCACAGCCCCAAGGCTGCCAGAGCTCCAGGAGCGTTTGGACAACGCTCTCGGGCACAGGGTGGGATTGTTGCGGTGTGCTGTGCAGGGCCAGGACTGGATGATCCTTGTGGGTCCCTTTCAGTTCCAGACATTCTGTGATTCTGAACTAGCTGTGTCCCTCTCAGGTTTGGACATAGCGCTTGTTTGCTTTGTTTCTGGAGTGCACCTGACCCACCAGCCCAGGTGTCTGGACCAGCTTAAGAATCAGAGGTGCTTTTTATTTTTTAAGCTTCCTTCACTACCCTAGTCTCTTGTTTTTCCCACTTCTAAACTTGACCTCTTGTGCTTCCTCCCAACAGGCAGCCAGGGGTTTAAGGAAAAGTGTTGGGTTGTCCCAGGCTTTATGGGATTACAGGCAAGATTACATTCAGGATCATCAAATACATGTAAATTAATGAAACACCTGAATACAGAAGAAATTGATCAGGATGTGGGTAGAAAAACTCTGTAGGCTGCATTAAAAAGCTGAATTCACAGCTACAGTTCCTGGGCATTCCGTCTCTCATATGTACACAGGTGCTTAAAGGGATACAGGATTTATGTGAGGGTGCACTTTGCCATGATATACAAAGATCTTTGCTCACTAAAATTGCAAAGTGTGCAAAGAAGTATTTTAGACAGGTGGCTGAGGAAGGCATTACCTATTTTATATATTCTGTCTCCTCTAATTGATATCCAGAGTTGTCTCTTTGCTAAGTCATTTTTTCCCCTAATCATTTCCTGAGGCTTGCAGGTGTGTATCTTCCAGGATGGGCTCTGAAGATTTCAGCAAATAAGAAAGAGGGAGCTTGGCTCAACCACCAGAGAAACCCTGCAGCCCACACCCAGGCAATCCTGAACCCTCCCTTCCCTGCAAGACCCATGTGGAGTCTCTGAGGCAGGAAAACTCCCCTCGGAAGTGGCACACTGAGAGCTCTCCCCAGCCAGCCACAGAATCATCTTCATGCTTGCTGCTGTGTTCTGATTCAATTACTCCTTTCATTCATTTGTGTGGGTGCCTTTTTTCAGCAGAGTGGATCAGCTTCTGCAGCTGAGATTCCCATTCCACATCACTGCATTTACAGTCAGCAGCGACGAAAGGGATGCCTCAAATTCCCAGAAGCCAACTCTGGATCTTGTCTCTCTTAGGCTGGTGTCAGACCTCTGGGACATTACATAAATAGCCAATGCTTCTTCCCACTGCATTTTCTAAGTTCCTAGCAGCTGGCAGCGGGCTGGAGTTGGTCATCCTGACTGGAAAACTGCTCCTCTTCTATCCAGAAAAGGGCAGCTCATTGTCTGAGGTGGAATTAAGCTCTCCCCCTGTCCCTGGCACCTCCAGCAGCTGCAGAGGCAGTTTTCTGTTTGGGTTTTTGAATCATGTCTTGAGATACCTTGCATTCTCTGCCCACTGCACAGAGAGTTTGAGTGCCTGAACACATCTGGAACCCTGCACAGGGTGAGCAGGAGAGGTCCTGTCCCATGCTGTGACTATCCCAGGTGGATTTGGCTGCACTGTCTCTTAACCCAGCCCACCAAACTCTGGGCTGCAGCAGCTGAGTGCCTGTTATGCCGCTTTCCCTTCAAGGACATACCTCCTTGGGGTGCACACATACACATACATACATATATATATATATATATATATCTCCCTGGATTTATGTTCCTTCCCTGCAAAGAGGCCCAGCAGCACCAAGAGCAGGGCCCTGTACCCTGAAGTGCTCCTGCTTCCTGCAGGGCCTTGTGCTATCGTCAAGCTGAGGGGCAGCTGGGACATTAACCTCCCACTCCTCCCACTCCGACATCCTCCTCGTAAACATCCCGTCCCGCTCAAGTCCTGTGCTGTCACATCCTCTTGCTCTGCAGCAGACACTATTCTGGGGTTAGTTCTATCTGCAGAGCACACAGCTGGGCATGCCAAAATCCAGGCAGGCAGCAGGACAGAACCTGGCAGTAACTTGGTTCAGCTGCTGACATATCACAAATACTGCGGAGGAAGGGAGTTTTTTTAAGGGTCTTCTTAAAACTAAAATCCCCAGATTGAGCCTTCCTTGGAAAGCCAGTTTGCTGCCCTAGGCCTGCTCAGCAGCTGAACCTTAATCCAAGCAGATGCAAACCTGTCTGTATGGCATGAAAAACCTCAGTAATAATGGAAGGGAGCAGAACAGAGAGCTTGGAAACTGCAGCACAGGGAGTTTACACAAGCAGCAAGTAAAACACCCATCCCCGGTGAGTCAGTCCTGGCCATTTCCTTCATTTCCTCCAAGGCTTGCTGCGAACATTCAGTGCTACCAGCCCTTCTGAAATGCACTCATCTCCTTTCCTGCCCCTTGTTTACAGCTTTCCCTCAGCAGGGAGCAGAGTCCCAGCCTCCAGCACTGCGTTTTCACTGCAGCAGGCTGAGAAGTGCAGACCCTCCCCTGGCCTCAGCTCAGCTTTGGTACTGCAATGCTCTTGTTGCTTTTGTGGGTGCTAGCACCTTTTTGAGATACAGCAGGTGCTGAGGTAAGAGGGGAAAAACTGTCACAGTTGCACAGTTCATTCATGGTTTTTTTTAAATCTTGAATGCAGCTGTATGATTGACAGAGGTTCTATACCCTTACAGCCATGCCTTTGGATTCAGTCCAGTAGGGCAGAAAGGACACAGTAGGGTATTACATTGGTTTAAGTGTGCAAATCATCCCTCAGAGGTATGGTTTGGAGCTTCCCTGCTTCAGATTAAGGTGTATCTCATGGTCTGATTTCCCCGCATGACAGCAGCTAGGGAGGAGGAGTATTTTTAGCTTTTGTTTCTTGGTTTGTTTACAGGAAGTTCTTCATTTGTGGGAGTGAGTTTGGGTCTGTCTTAGTCTGAGAATCTGCTTCAGTGCCAGTTGTGGATGCAGTTATAAGGGTGAACTGCTGCTGTTGTCTGGCAGTGCCATCATTTATCCCAGGTGTTCAAGAAACTATGGCCTTCACACAAACAAATCTGGGATCTTTCCTGAAATTCTTTCAAGGAGATGTCCAGGTGGCTGTGGCAGAGAAGTTTAGGAAAATACAGAACTGGGAAATTCTTTCAGGTGGTATGGCTAGAAATGCTTTTCTGCATGAAACTAGTTGTAAATCCACATTGCTGACATAACCTGAGTTAGTAACAGTAGCTCTGGGACAAAACCCATATTGTTAAAGAGCATGAACATCCTAAGAGAAGCACAGACCAAAATGGGCTTCCCCCATTTCCTTCTCAAGTGCCTTCTCCTGAGAATCCCAAATAACCTGCAGCCAACAAGTGACCTAGATACAATGCTGTTTGCTCTTATGGAGTAAAACCAGGAGCAAAATAATCCAGTTAAATTATATATCTTTATAATCCTTATTCAACCTCATCCACTTTTTTTTCCCACACAAAAAAGCAATAAGACTCTTGGTACAAATGGATACCTGCATATGAGCCATGGAGGGATAGTTTCTTGTCATGATGAAATATGTATTAGTTACAGTGGAGGTCTACATTCTATGAATTAAGTGTGAATGGCCCATTTAGTGGGCTGTACAAATTTTTTCCAAAGTAACTGCAGTGCCTGGCCTGATATGCAAGTCAGGCCATTGCCCTACACAGCTAAATTCCCCTTTTTTTACAGGGTCTGCCAGGAAAATTCAAACAAATGGAGAAGGCTACAGACTGTCTTGAGACAAAAGCTGCTGTAATAGGCAAGAGGGTAAGGGATGGTCTGGAGAGTCCCTGCCTGTCAGCCACAGAAGGTGGTAAAAGAATATTTTTCGTTGCACACATCCTGCAGCCTCACATTGCTCAACAGTTCACTTGACTGTAAGCTCCTGCCTGTTCTGAAAGGGACAACGTGGTTCTGAACTTGTGGATGTGAGCCTGGGGGAGGCTGGTGGGCTTTCCCAGCTCAATTTACAGCTGCAGTCCAGACTGGTGTCAAGGAAAATGACTGCTCATGCCCCAGCTTCAGAAAGGTGTGGGCTTCACACGTCAGTGGTGGTTTCCTTGACCTTCCCTGATTTTGATGGAATTTGAGGGTAGGAATGGCCAGTCTCAAACAGCAAAAGCAGCCAAGACTGCCTCAGATGTTACTTTAATTTCACTGAGGGTGTAAATAATGTCAGCTGAGCAGAAGGCAAGACAAACTCCTGTCCATGGCATTAGCTACAAACCAAAGAACGAAGGAGGAAAAAATCCCGACAATGTATCTCCTGCTCAAGATTTCACCTGAATAACTGCAGCAAAACATGACTCAAAACTTCACATCTATTGGCTTATATACTGTTTTTCACCAGACAGAAGGAAATAGCTTAATAGTCCAATTCCATTAAAATCCTTTTATTTGGAATTAATAAAATACGGATTTCTTGCACAAGCAATAAGCTTCTTTGAATAAATACTGGGAAAAAAAGGAGCTGTACTAAAGGGGTTATGATCTCTGAAACAGTTACCCAACCTATAAGGATATATAATGCGGTTAAAGCAACCTGTTTCCTGCTCACCAGCAGCATTTGGGAACTCAGAGATGGAATTTTCAGTGGGACAGTAGTAAGCTCTTATATTTTTAGGAGGATTTCCCTCAGCCAAACCTGCAAAAATTGCATTTGATATATCTAATGCAGTATGACATCACATTCTTTTCTTCCTGTTAAATATATGGGTTTTTAAGCACTATTACCACTTTATTAATATACGGAGATTAATGTGGAAGTGTCCGTAAATAACACGAGCTTGAATTAAAAGGGTTTTTCTTCCAAAATATATAGTGCAGGAAAAGGATAGTTTATGACCAAGAACATTAATGAGGGTATTTTTTGGTACTTTACACTGAATGTCAGCAGTGTATTTTACTGAATAAAATTATTGCAGTTATTTCTAGCCTGGAGTCCACACACATCAGGAGGTCCATGGGCTACCTGAGGAAAATCCACAAAAGATACCCTTTTACCCTAAGGCAATATCTGTAAACAAGGATCCTGAAAATTAAAACAGGTTGAAAAACCTCAGTGTTTCATACTATTAAGATGCCTCCAAAAGGACAGAAAGACAGCATGGAGGAAAAAAGCAAATGTCTACTGGGTGAATGAATAGTCAGATAAAGAGGAAGATAGGAAAGCTTGTAGTGGGCTTTGTCTCTTCTCCATCATCCAAGATTTTAATTTTTGGTAATCCAGGTTCACAACATTGATGTATCCAAAAATACCCCACACAAATTTTGGAAAATCTTAAAGAAAACCAGTTATGCAAACATTTTCCAAACAACTGTTCTTTTACAGCAGTCAGTATAGGAAATTCCAAGCTCAGGTACAATTTTAAGGAAGTCTTTGGGCTTATCCTTTTTCCATGCAAAAGACACCCCAAGTTTTTGTTCCTGGCAGGTGCCTCTCCCAGACTGAAACCCCCCATTGCAGCTCACAGGGAGCCTTCAGGAGGTAGCTCTTGGTTTCTTGTGGTGCTTTCCATTTCTGTGTCGTGGAATTCTGAGCTCTGCAAAAAGCTGCATTTTTCCCCAAATCCTTCTGTGATCCTTCTGTTGCAGCTAAATCCTTTTGCAAATCTGAAGCAGAACCCTCCTGCTGCAGGAAATTGTTTGCCAGCCCAGGCCACCTTTCACATCCACATGCAGGTAATTGCTGGATTGGAATCTCAGCCTTGCCCTTTACTTGCACCTCACACTGATGTTTCCCCTCCTTCCTTAGTAGTGAGAAAAAGCCTAAAGGGACAAGATCCAGAATAATTAGTTTTCTCCTTTTCCCCTTTGAGAAGTCCAGGACAACATTACTGGGACTCTTAAAATACTTCCACTCCATTTGGAAATGCTAAAGCAAGAGCTTCATCAGAGTCTTCCTCTGTGCTTTTCTTATATATATGGGTGTTGATGGCAATACCTTAGGTTGGGGAGTGACACTCAAAGGCTTCTGTAGAAATGATTCTGAACAAACCAATCAGTTCACTGCCACAACATCTAGAACACTTCATTCTGCCTTTCTCTTTCCTTCAGATTCAGGTAGGCCGCTTACCCTATGGTCATTTCTTCAGGCCTTCTGCTCCAGCTGTGAGCTCTAGAAATAAATTACTCTAAGGGAAAGGTGGAATATGGACAAAGTCACAACGCTGCAAATACTCTTACTCTACTCCAGAGCTAGAAATAGTTGGGATCTCTACAAAATTGAGCATGGAGAGCAGAAATGAAAGCAGTATGCTGCCTTCAAGGGGCTTGCCACATACTCCCCTGGTTCCAGCTGAAAGGGAGGATTTGGCTGTTCAGGAGCTGCATGTGTGCAGGTTTTTCCTCAGGCAGGCAGCTGCAGGACCTGAGTGCGTGCAGCCAGGTGGGAGGATGACACTCAGCAGCTTTCCCCATGCTCAGAACAGCTGCCTCTGCCCCAACCCCATCCTGACCATCCCTCCACACTCAGAAACCGCTGTGCCAGGAAGTTGATTCTTCCTAGCTGAGATCTTCATATGATAATGTCCATTTAAGTGGTGTTGCTTGTGGTGTAGGTCAGTTGTAATGACTCAGACCAGCCCTTCACTTTCCTTCCTCTTGCTGGCTAGACACAAAATCCAGCCCACAAATAAATCTGTCCCACTCACGAATAAAGAGGATTCCCTGTTCGTTAAGAAATTGCACAGAGAAGTCCTTAGTTTGTACTAAGGCCCTCTTAACTAGCTGTGAAATCAAGCACTTCAAAGTTCAGAAATCCCAAATTCTCCCTGCATTCCAGATGCAGTGTTTTGGATTTTGTTTTGGTCCTGTTGGTGGATAGAATTACACATAGTAGTGTAGCTTTTAACGAGATAAACACTGTAATTTTTCATCAGCTTAGTTTTTGCAGAGGAGGATAAACAAAGCTGAAATGTGCTTCTCTCTCTGTTCAGTGTGTCTGCACGAGTCCTGGAGGTGGAGCTCTCCAAGGCTGGATGTGTGATAGTGCAGTGCCCCCTCATGGGAAGCTGTTCCTGACGATGATTCCTGGCTGCATCCAGGTGACAGAACATGAGGCCAAACACCATTCTGTTTGCTGTACCTGCTCCTCTGTGTTGGTTGTTGTCACACCAGCAAGTTGACACAGCAACTTCCGTTTTCTTCCCTCAGGTAGTTTTTGTTAGCACTGAATTTCTGGTAAGGCTTTCTGTAAGAGTGTTCAAGAAATGTCCTCATTTTATTGTAGTTTCAGATTTTTTTAAAAATAAAATCTCTGGGATTTTAGCCACCCATGGTGTCTTTCCTGGAGGCCCTAAACTTATGTAACATGAGTCCTGTAATAGATAACCAATCTCATAAAAGAAAAATGAGCACATTTTCCTGAATCAGCTCCATAATGTTGGCCTGTTTTATACTGAGAGATGATTCCCTGTGCCACTCACTCCCCTCAGTTCTGGAAAAAGTCACCATTCCCATAGGATGGACTGTAAAAATGGACGTGAACTTGCAGAAGAATACATTTATGCACCCAGGGTGGGGAAGTATTGTTTTTTTGGAGCTCTGATGCTGTTGTTGGAGGGACAGACTGAAGCAGGATTGTTTCCTGCAAATGAGCAAAGGCACATTTTTCATGAGTTCAGCTTTTGTCCTTAACACACAAAAAGGGCCTTTTTGTGATTCACGCTGTGTGATATTTTTAGTTTTCTTTGCATTTAGTTAAGAATGGCACAAGAATAACCCTGGAAATAAAACATAAAAGCAGAATGACCCTATAAAAAGAGTGGGGTTTCTGCCTCAGAAAAAACCTTGCTGCATTACTGTGGAGGCTCAGGGTGTAAAGTGGCTGTGGTAGGGGCCACATCCTTGTCCTGTGGTCACCATGCATTTGTCACAGACTCTTTTTTCTCTTCTGACAACACCTCCTGAGACACGTGAGATGCAGTCCCCAAGGAGTCAGAGAATAGAGAAACAAAGACCAGAAGGTTGTTTAGGAGTTACCTTGTCAGAACTGTAAGTAGATGTTTTGATGTTCCATTTCTGGGACCTCCCCTCCCTCATTAGTGATTCTCAGGCCCATCACCTTAGCAGGGTATTCACATCCAACCCCCTGATACCCCTGTGCCCTGGACCATTGTCAGATTGTTCTCTGTAATTTGGGAGGTTGTGCCTCATATTCCCTGCAGGACTCCCAGCAGTGGCTTGGGTATCTTTGCCTTTATCCCACCTCTGGTGCTGGAATGCCTTCCTGGCAGGACTCACAGTGAGCATGCTCCATTCAGGGGCTGATTTCCTGCTGAGATGCTTTCATTGATGCTGAGTAAGGAAGGGGTGAATCCTGGCTCCAGCTCTTCTCACAAGGAGCAAACAGATCAAGCTTTTCTCTGGTGTCAGCCAGCTGATCCTGAGTCTGGTCAGAGCTACATCAGAACCCTTTCCACATGTATGTCCTATGGGAATATGCCTAGATTGCTTCAGCTTAGAAACCCATTCAACAACTCAGAAAATCCCAACTCTGTGTCCTTTGGGTATTACATTACAATAAGATGTCCTAGTGGCTTTCCTGATGGACTGGGAAGGTTGGAATGCTTATCTTGGGAGTGTTATCTGCTGTGGATCCCAAAAGAACCATATGGTCTGGGATTTTTTCTAATGCCTGAGGTATCTTATCATCAAATGGTGGAGAGATGACTCTGTAATCTTGCTGTGAGACTGGCCCAGCCCACAGACATTTCAACTGGAATAAAAGTGCTCCAAAGAATATAAAGTGGCTGCTGCTTCTCTACATGGGAGCAGGAGATAACTGAGGAGAAAGGTTGGTTGCAGGAAGGATGTGCCATATGACAGATATAGCACTAAAAGGCCTTGCCAGCATTTACCTGTTCAACAACTGCAAGGCAGTTTCTTTGAAAGGAAGGATCAAAGTTTTCTATCCAAAAAAAATTTTGAATTTAAATGCCTGTGTTGAAATCAGGATTTGTAAATCTATAGTAGCTTTGTTATCCAAATGTGAAACTTTTCATTCATCACCCATATGTTTAATGATCCATGTGACCTGCATGGATGGTTTTTAGGTTATATTTGAGAAGGGTAGAGGGATTTTTGCTTTCCAAAGGCTGAGGGATAGCTTGGCAGTCCATCCTCTACTGAGAGAGCACAGTGATGTCTGGTTAACTTCTGGTGCAAGGGGTTTCACAACCTCCCAGATAATCTCCAGCTCTGGCTTACGCAGAGAAAGTTTTTGCAACATCTAGTCTTTGTCTTTTCTCCTGTCTTCTTTTCTTTCCTGGAAATTAAGTTGGTGAGATCTTATCTCTGTTACCCAGCAGTGGAATCGCTGCCTCTCTTAATAGCAACCTCTGGTGTACTGCAACTGCACTATTGTGTCCTTCCCTATTTCCAGCCTTCTCTTCTACACCAAATAAACCCAGTTCCCTGGTTTCTTCCCCCAGGTTGTTTTGCAAACCTCTTATCACTGCAGTTGTGCCCCCACACCCAGTGTGGACCAGCCTGGCTGTCTGCTGTTCCCTGTCCTGAGCCAGTGATGGCTTCTTGCTTCCCCCCTTGCCGTGTGCTGCTGCACCCCGTTCCCTGTTCCCGGTGGCTTCCTGCAGTGGGGTTGGCCAGGATTCCTGCGTGGGCGTGGGGGGCCCTGCCGGGCCAGGTGCTGGGAGCAGGTGCCAGGCCCCCAGGCCCTGCCGAGTGCAGGAACCAGCATGTGCAGCTCACTCCTCCTGCACCCCAGCCCTGCCAGGAAACCAGAGTCCCCGTGGGACTTCAGGGCTTTGTCCTCAATTCCCAGGTTCAGGAAACTCACCAGCTCTCTCCTCAGGGGCTCCCAGATCACAGAATCAAAGAATGGTTTGGGTTGGAAGGGACCTTAAAGCTCATCTTGTTCTAATCCCCTGCCATGGGCTGGGACACCTTCCCAGCAACTGTCCCAGGTTGCTCCAAGCCCTGTCCAATCTGGCCTTGGACACTTCCAGGGATGGGGCAGCCACAGCTTCTGTGCCAGGGTTTCAGCACCCTCACAGGGAAGAATTTCTTCCTGATACCTAATTTAAATCTACCCTCTGTGAGTGTGAAGCCATTCCTCCTTGTCCTGGCCCTCCAGGCCCTTGTAAATTGTCTCCATGTTTCTTGTAAGACCCCTCTGCATTTTGAAAGGCCACATAAGGTCTCCCCAAAGCCTTCTCTTCTCCAGGCTGAACACCCCCAACTCTCTAGGCCTGTCCTCATAGGAGAAGTTAATTAATTTCTGATTGATTTCTGGTAATCTGCTTTGGAGATTGTCTTAGGGGGAAGAGTTTCCCACCTTCTAAGGAGCATGAGCAGTTCAGGAACTCCTAAGGAGGAAGAGCTGCCAAAGAACAGGTATAAGTCCTCTCCTTCATTTTAGGGAGCCCTAGCTTCCAGGATCAGTTGGAATTATGTAGCATCCTTGTATCAGCTTCTTCAGTGGAAATCATGAGCATGTGCAGTGTTACAGCACCAAATCCTTCCAGTCTAAAGAGCCCAAACAGTATCTAGAGAGCTCATTATTACCAATATTCTAACTAATACTTTATTATAAAATTGGCACATTCTTCTGTCATTTATTTCACTCTCTTCCCAATACCCCTCTCCCCCAAATCATCCTTATATCATTCCCATGTTTCCAACAGGTTCAGGGACCCCAAACCAAGAATTTCATCCTACTACCTGGACAAGATATTGCATAAAATGCCAAAAAGCCTGGACAAGGCAGTCTCCCTGATGATCCTGCCTTGGGGATTCCAGTAAGAGCTCTCTGCTGCACCTGGCCACTGATCCCTGGCTGTAGGAGCATTGATCCCTGGATATAAGAACTTGCTCATCTCTGATCCTCTACATGCTTGTATTTGATTGAAGCGAGACAGTTGGTTTCTAATGGGGGCTGACAAAGGGATAAAAAATGCCATATTTCCTTCAGAAACTAGAGGAAAAAACCCTCCCTAAGCCTGTCAAAAGTACACCATGAAATTAATCTCCAAACCTGAAAACAGGTATTAATAAAATCAAAGAGATCTTCTGAACTGCCTTAGATTTTGAAACTTCTGGGGAGAAATTAACACTGTTGGGTGGTGATTCACCTGACCGGTTTTAGATGTCTACCTTAGGAATAGGTGAATCATACCCTAGAAATGCTGCTTCAATATTTGAAAAAGGGGCTTTTCTTATTTGGTTTGATGACCTATTTGCAATTTGTTATTACTTACAATGCCTTAAAATTATTTTAATTTTTAGTACGGAGTTAATCTTTGCTCAGGACGAGGATGGGCTGATAATACATCTTTCTCTGAGAACTGAGTGGTTCAAAAAATGTTCAAAAAGTGTTTCTCTGAGTGGTTTCAAAAAATCAGCAGTTGTACTCCTGTGATTTTGCAGTTTGTCTTCTGGAAGGGATGTGTGGAATAGAAACAGTGAAGTCGTAAGACCAAAGAAGACAGAAGCCCAGAGGGGAGACAGGTGAGCAAGTCAGAATCTGAAACAACACAGTCAGGAAACACAAATGATGTGGTTTCTCTAAAAAGCTTGTTTGTTCAGTTAGAGGGAAAGGGAATTTGTGTATGCATAGCTGTAGTTTTACTAACTGCATATAAAAAACGGCAGATTAATTTATTGCACACACTATCCAATATCATTATATTAGCTATTATACAGTGCCAGGATATACTGTTATAGATTTTATATGTGTGTGTGTACTGCTGTAGACTCCAAATCTATGTGCAGAGCAGCTTGACAGAAAAGGGCCTGTGTATGGAAAGTGGAAAGTGGTGGAATAAATACTATTTTCTTACGCCCAGTGATACAGCTTTTTAAAGTTGCATCTCTAACCCTTCAGTATAGCTAAGAAACACTTAGGGATGGTCCCCTAATTTCCCTAAGGTACAGATAAACTCAGTGGGATGTAGACCTGAGCTTTAATTCATGTTCCTGTGGTTGTCTCCTAACCCTAGGCCAGGTTTAGAGGTTCTTCATCACACACATTTTATTCTCTTTGTTGCATTTGCTTTTCCCTCCCACTGAGCCTTTGTCGAGATTAAGTAATGAGCTGAAATGTTCTTTTTCATATAGAGGCTCTTCTGAGAGCTGTATTTAAAAGTAGAAATGTGTTCATAAACTTTACTTATGAGAAAGGTGATAGACTGAGGTATAAAAGTAATTTAGTTGGGCAGAAGACAGAACTTCATTGACAGCAGATGAACACAGTTGTGAAAAGTAAGGAGCAACCAAGGTATTTGTGGAATGGCATTTGTCTTCAATAAATATTTTACATAATACATGCAAGTTATTCATGAAATGGCATCCATTTTTCATAGAAGTTTTATGTAATGTTGACCACTTGGGACTCCCAGGAATTAAAGATTTGATAACAGTATGGTCTCTTGTTTTGTTTTCTGTGATTTTGATCTCAGAGCTACAGAAGTGGTTGTAATGTGAGGGGTTTTTCTTCAGTTCCAGACCCCCTGAACATTTCTAGTCAACTGCTGTACATGCAGGCCTACTAAAAAAACCTTTGCTTTCCTTTGTGACCTCTCACAGATCACTCAGGACTTGTCTTAATGCCCTCCCCGAAAAAGTCAGTGGCTTGTAAATTGGGAATTAGCAGTGTATTTGTGATGACTTCAGTTTTGGGAGGTATGGGATGCTATTTTAAAGCATAACATAATTGTGGGGGCTTTATTTGTTGCAGGTGCTTATGACAAATTCTCCTAGAAGCTCAGACATTAATTATTGGGAAAAGTGAGTGTCAGGAACCTGGTTATGGAACCATGGGGCCATTTATGGACAGCCTTTGCTGGAGTTGGGTGTGGGGCACAGCAAACTTCAGCCAGGAGGAGCAGAAGATACTTTGCCTACTGAGTCATGGCACTAAATGTGCTTTTTACAATTATTTACGGTGAAATTCAGTGGAAGAATGAATCAGGTCATTGGTATTTAATCTGAACCAGAGTTGTGAAACTTCAAGTGACTGTGCAGGAGGGAGGTTGCCATGATGATGTGTGTCATCTTGGGAAAACATGTCCTTGTGCTTACACCTTTCCTTGTGTTTCTTCTTGCTTGTGTAGAAAACCTGTAGGTGTAATAACCTGAAAGACTGACAGGCTTTTAAAATTTTCTTAAATGAAACTGCTGCTTGTCATCCCTAGATGAAATTCTGAGACACAAAAAAAACAAACCAGTATTTGCACAGCTTTGTATTTTCCTGGGACAACCCCAAAATAAGCCGTGGCTTTGTCCACGTTTTCAGAGTGCTGCTACAGTCATAGTTATCTTAAAGAAAGAAAAACATACAAATGAAACACAAAGTAAGATGGTTGGTGGTTGGACTTTGATGACCTTAAAGGTTCTTTCCAACCTAAAAGATTCTGAGTAGTTTTGTTTGACCTCATTGTGGCCTTCCAGTGCCTGAAGGGAGTCCACAGGAAAAACGGAGAGAGACTCTTGACAGAGCCCTGGAGTGACAGGACAAGGGGCAATGGCTACACACTCACAGAGAGGAGGGTTAGGTGTGCAATTAGGAAGAAATTGTTCCCTGTGAGGGTGGGGAGGCCCTGGCACAGGTTGCCCAGAGAAGCTGTGGCTGCCTCATCCCTGGCAGCATTCCAGGCCAGGCTGGATGGGGCTCTGGACAATCTGGGATAATGGAAAGTGTCCCTGTCCACAGTAGGGAGCTTGGAACTAGATGACCATTAAAGCTTCCTTCCAACCCAAACCATTCTATGACTCTATAAATCTATAAATCCTTTCTGTACTTCTGCCCTTGGGTGGAACAAAATCGTCATGGAACAATATCCCCCCACTATCCCCTGCCCACAGCAGCAGTTGGTCAGGCACCCCAAAGAAGGAGCACATCCTATTATTATATGTAAGTTATTTTAATTGACTAAATAGATTTTTTTGCTTCTGAATAAATGTCTAAAATTTTGATTATATTTTCCATCTTTAAATTACATGTCAGAATCACTGTCTTTTGGTAGTGGCTAGTATTTAGCATGTGTCTCAGGCATGGGTTTTGACCACTGTAAACATATTTTGCACACCTCTGGGTAGCTGCTCATGGCTGGTGTCCTGGCAAATTTTGGTCTCTGCAGGACTTGACCTTTAAATGTACAGACTGGCCAAACTATAACAGGTAAGGAAGCTGTGAGGAACCCTGGCTTCTTTGCCTGCCAGCAGACTTGTTCAGGCTCCCTGCATTCAGCTTGCCTTGATTCATGCAGAAAGATGCAGCTAAACCAGACACAGTGTCAATTCCTTTCTGTGGCACAGACTTGGGAAGTTTCCTAGGTTTTGTTTCTTAACATAAGAAGTAAGACAGGGAGCTGTGGAGAAGTTTAAATAACTGCTGCCAGTCATTTAGAGCAATCATTCATGACTGTGGTTTCCCATTTGGTAGCAGTGATGATTAAACTCAGCTAAGCCTCTCCTCTGCTTCCCTCAAACATTTTCCTCCTGTCACACTGACACAGCTGTTTGTGTGTCTGTACAGTGGACTGGATCAGGAACTGATCCAGCTAAAAATAACCAAAGGTAGAGTGGGAAGCTATTACTTTTCAGCCACTGAAATTTCAATCTGCATCATGCTGCAGCTGCACACAGAGCTGCACTGGCACCACAAGCAGAGCTCAGAAGGAAGTGACCACAAGGACACACAGAAGAGGAGATGAGGCTTTTGGAACAAAAGGAGGTGGAACCAGAGCTCCAATGGGATGAGCAGAATAGTACAAACCTGGCAGCTCCACTCCTCAGAGGTACTTAGAAAGAGATGAGCACTGATTCCAGCTGTGTGATGTCCACTTGGAAAAAATTCCCAAACTGAACCTCCTCTGCAGATATTCCTCATGTGCAAAAAGGGGCACATTTCTGTTTAGTGCCTTTGTTCTGCTTTCTCTTAAGTCCCTGCTGTTCCCCCCAGGTTCCTGTTTGATGGCATGGATGGCATGGTGGCAATACCAACTTAAGGAATCGTGGAGCTCTAAGGATGTTTGTTACCACCCACTCCAGACTGCAATTTTCCCTCACTTGTGCCAGGCCTGCGGTTTGTGGAGCTGTGCTGAGCACTGGATCAGGGAACCAATCCAAATGCAAGATAACCCAGTGGGGTGGCTGGGGGTGGCAAGAGCTTTAGCAGTTCAGGATAACCTGCAGTCACAAACCAGTGACAGCTGTTTGCCATTGCAGGATGTCACAAAAGCCCAAGCTCGGAAATACCTATTTAATACAAGGAATATGAACCTTCCAGCCTGTGAAGGAGCCTTGGGAATGAGGAGGCAGGAATCCTTTGCCCATGTTCATGAGGGACACGAGAGCAAACCTCACTATGCCCAGATGGCAGCACAAAACATTTCCACACAGGCTTTGCTTTAGCAGTCCTTCACATGATGCTTTAGGAACAAAGGTTAGTGCCAGTGTGTGCTGCTCTGCTGATGGATGTTCTTTATCCTGTGGGTTAGGGAGAAAGCAACCAGGATTTTTAAGGGCTGGAAGGGTACTGCAGATATGGGGGCTGTGCCATCACCAAGAAAGGGAATAAAAGAGCCTTCTTGACAGACACAGCTTCGTGGTACAGAGTGAAGTAACAATTTGTGGATGCATTCCAGAAGAGGATGTATTCCACTTCTTTGCTCTAGAGACACAATGCCACTGTGATGCACCAGCACTGACCTACATGATCACACCAGCAGTGACATCACTTTCACCTTGGAGGAAGCATCTGTAATTAGTCATTCATTCTCTCTTGTGTTCCAAGCCCTGTCTGGTTTTCTTCTGGCATCTCTCTTCAGTTCGTGGTTCATCCCTTCTGGGCTGAGTATTTTTAAGTACCAGTCATTTCCTTTTTCTCTCCCCTCCTGCTTCTGACTTGGCACTTCACTGTTTCTCTCCCCAGGAATGCTGCTGCTGGGAGGTGACTGACTCGAGCACTGATGGCAAAGGTGGTAAATCTAGAGACTCAGAGCCTGAGGAGTTACAGGATCTTCTCAGGTTACATTTCTAGAGAAAGGCATTTACTTTCTCTCCACATGCATTAGTGGCTCTGGTCACAGTGAGGTGGAAGATGCAGGTGAAAACATTGTCAGCTGCATCCCAAATTAGCCAAAGGAAAGCAAGTGCCTGAAGCTTAGGGCAGGATGTGGCTCCCCTTAGGTAAACCCTGAGTGCTTTCACACCAACCCTGTCCTCAGGACAGCCCTGACAGGTAATATGAGTGCTAACTGTGCCAGGGAATGTAGATTCAAGGTCCAGACCAAATACCATCATGTTTTGCCATCTTCCTTCACCTCTGTAAGAATATGAGGAGTTGTGTTCATTGATCTTAATTCTTCCTTCTCTAGACACGGGAAAAATGTTCTCTTTCACCCCTTTGCTCCCTGCATTCCCATTGCTGCTTCCCTTCTCCCAGTAATTGTTAAAATACTTTTTTTTTTCAATAAAGCATCTTGTGGTTCCTGTTTCACCCTATGTTCACATAAAGGCTTGATCATAGGTCCAAAGATGCCTAAAATCCCTCTATTGTGTACTATATGTAAACTCTGTTTTTCCTGTTTTGTTTGGTATTTCTGCCTGAAGGTATCAGAGAAATCCAAAGGTCATCTGTTAAAGAAATCAGGCAAGAAAAGAAAGCAATTGACCAGCAAAGAGGCACCTTCTTAAGCACAGCAGCCAGGTGCAGAGCTGTGGGAAGAAACTTCCCAGTCCCTGTACTGGAAAAGACCTGCTAAGGCTGGAAAAAGGGAAATGGAAGGACGCACGCAGGCCTGTCAAAAGCTCTGCTATTCATAAAGGTGGGCACATTCAGTGTGCTTGGAGGTGCTCTGGGGTAAGCAAGGTGAGGCTGCTCTTTTGTGAGGGGAAGCATTGACAGAACAGGGCCTGACACAGAGGAGTCTCCTCTGTGCTTCCGTGCTTGGAGATGGGTAAGCACAAACACCTCAGCCACAGTCAGACAGAGTTCAGCAGGGTTGTGGGGAAGGTCAGCTGGAGGGAGAGACAGAGCAGAAAATGGCCCAAGGCAACACATGAGCAGCAGGGCAACTGCAAGAGCTCCAGAAACAAAAAAAAAAAAGCAAGTCCAGGTATGAGGGATCAGTTACTTGCGGGGTCTGGAGAGTGGTGACCCTTCTCCCATGCAGCTGGTCACCCCCAAATCACATCTTCCCAGCAGCTTCACAAAGTCCAACCCCCCACCCCCAGTCTTCCTTCCTAGCCGTTCATCCCATTCCAATCTGTTCCTCCTCATGTGGTAGCCTGGTTCAGCCATTCACCTCTGCAATGGCAAAATGCCATGGGATGGCCTTGGATGCACCTTGACTTTGGCTCTGTTGTCTCTTCTGGCCTCCCTTTGCTCAGTCTCCTGAAATTTCCACTATTTCCTTTTATTGTCAGAGATGGAGGCCCCTGCTGTTGTGTCTCTGGCTATTCAGGCCAGTGTTATTGAGGTAAAGAAGAAACAAAGCCTGAAAGAGAAGTCTCCTGTGCATGCAGGGACACTTTTGGTTGCTTGATATATCTCAAAAAGTGTTTTAGAGATTACACATAAAATACTTTAAAAAAATTATTAAACACACAAAATACACCTCTTGTCCAAGATCAAAAGAGATCTGTTTTCCGTCACAATGAAGCAAAGCGTGTAGAAAGGTGTATTTCAGTCATCACTATTACATATATTTTTTTCCCAGCAGGAGTATGGAAAACTGGACCCCGTATAACCCAGGTGGCACTGGGAAAACAATCTCCTCAGAACCAGATTTTTCTGCCAATAGAATGGTGTGTCACTGCAGAGTAAGAAAGACAAACCATTTTATCTCATAAAGGAATGGCGAGCACCAAGTGCCCTCCTCTGGCTTTTCAGATTCTTACAGAAATGTGAGAAAATTAAGACCAATTCTAAGAATGTCCTTCAATTCCAGATTCTTGGGCCAAGAAACTGATGGGAAACTCACTCTGGTGAGGAAGAAAGAAAGGGAAGGGAAAGATAAAAAGAAGGGAGAGAGAGGAAGCAAGTTGGGATAACAACACCAGGGTGACAGATTTTATTTCAGAGATGTCATTCATCCATTTGTCTCTCTTGGGTATTTCTGAAGTGCCACAGTCCCACTGCAGGATCTGAGCACTGTTAGCACAACAGAAATTTACAGTGTTCTACATCCCACAGCTGGCAGGAGCATTTGGGCACCAGCTGGTGGTGGCCACAGGAGCATGCTAGGGATGCTCTGCTGGAATTAGAGTAATAAATTTGCTTTTTCCAGTAGCCTCCCACTGGGACCCTGAGGGAAGAGCTGGCTGGTAGAGAAGCCAGTGAGGAGGCTGCTGTCAAAGTGAACCTTCTGGTTCTTTCCTTTTTGCACATCCCCCATACCTTCCAAATTTGGGTCATGAGTTTCATGCTGTCCATAAAGTGGTTAAATCCCTGGAAGAAGAGGAGCATACCCTGTAACTTCTGAAACAGCAAAGGAAGGGTTGGTACCCAGATTCTCCTCTCCAGCTACATGACCACAAAAAGTAAAGGGCACACAGGCCAGGGGAAATGAATTATTTCAGCCAAGTGACACTGAACAGGCAAAACTAACAGTGGCTGTGGAAAGGAACTTCAGTTATGTGCTCAGACTGGTGAGCAATCCCATCCTAGCTGCTAGGGAACAGCTGGGAACCCTAAGGCCACTTTGATTTGGCATACTTTAAAAGAAATTAATAAAGATCTTAGAAATAAATCCACATCAAGCCTTTATAATTTATAGAGCATTGCTAAGTATACACAGCACTTCACAAAGCACAGAGAAAGGAAAATAAGTGCCCTGAGGGTTGCTGTGCAGGGGCAGACACCTCTTACAAGGAAGGGTGAGAAAACATCTGCACTGTGGCCATGTGGCAAATGGCATCTGATTGTAGTACCAGGGAAAGAAGGGCTTTGGGATGCAGAACTACCCCTGGAGTCCTCTGCACAATTCCAATCCATGCTTGGGGTGTGTTGGGATGAGATGACTGGGAAGGGCAACATGGGCCAAAGGCATCACTATGTCCAGCTGTCTGTAATCCAGAGGACCTGGTGTAGGCACACCCTTGTCCATCCCCTTGCACCTCAGGCCTGGACCAGAAGCTGCACCTTGGATCATGCCCAGACCACACCTGGGATGCTGCTGACCACCCGTGCCCCGCCGGTGTGACAGATGGAGCAGTTGTGACTGAAGCCCTGCCCACAGTGAAAGGTTTCTCCCCCGAGAGAGTGAGGGCACAGCTGTCACTGAAGCAGGTCAGGTCCCACCTTGGGCACAGGTGATGGCCAATCAGGTCGAAGCTGTGGCTCCACTCTTCTCCCCCATGAAAGGTCACTGCTGCACTGCAGCTTCCCTGCTCCTCCGAAGCCTTCTGGGACCGAGGCTCTGGGAGAAGGGACACGTCCCTGTCACAGCCTGGAGGAGAGGATGCCCTCGTGAGAAAGTCCCTGTAGAGCTCTGCTGCCCCGGCCCATCCTGCTGGAGAACAGGCTTTCCTTACACATCTCCAGGGACGGGGACTCCACCTCCTCCCTGGGCAGCCCGTTCCAGTGTCTATCACTCTGTCAGTGAAGAAATTCCTCCTGATGTCCAGCCTGAATCTCCCCTGGCCCAGCTTGAGGCCATTTCCTCCTGTCCCGTCCCGGTTCCCTGGGAGCAGAGCCCGACCCCCCTGGCTGCCCCCTCCTGTCAGGAGCTGTGCAGAGCCAGAAGATCCCCCCTGAGCCTCCTTTTCTCCAGGCTGAGCCCCTTTTCCAGCTCCCTCAGCCCCTCCTGGTTCTCCAGCCCCTTCCCCAGCTCTGTTCCCTGCTCTAGACACATTCCAGCCCCCCAGTGTCCATCTTGCAGTGCCAGGCCCAGAACTGGACACAGGATTTGAGGTGTGGCCTCACCAGTGCCAAGCACAGGGCTGCAACCTTCACAAGTTCCCTTGCACTGCCGCATTTTTCTGTTCTCTTCACCTGACACTCCCCAGCATCTCTTTGTACCACAATTATCTCTGATTTCTCCCTCACATTTCTTCATTCCACCTCCAGAAATAAAGAGAAGGCTCTGGGGAGACCTTATTGTGGTCTTTCAATATAGTTTCCTCTCCATCTTTCTTGTAGGCTCCCTTCAAGTATAGCACAGGGTAAATCTTACCTCTCTTTTTGGAATTTGCCAATGTTTTAAGAACCCTCTGTCTTTTCAGGTGGGACATTTCGGACTTATCCAAAGGCTTCAGTGGGTTTTATTCTGCCAGCCAGCCCTAGCAAGACTGTGAGGGATATCTGCCTGCATTTAAGTGAAATGCAGTTTTCTTGAGTACCTAGGTGGTGGCAGATTTCAAGTATATTAAATCAGTCCTTTCAATCTGTTTTGCAATGGAACAGAACTGTTCCTACATGGGTTAAAGATGAAGTTGTTACTCTTTCATACTTCTGAAGCCATTTAAATAGCTTCCATTTAAAATGGAAATCTCTGCTTTCAAGTAGAATTAGTCCCTAAACCCAAGTTATATGCTGTTCTTATCAATTTCAGTTAAATCAAACTTCATTGACTAGACTTGTTGGGAAAGGGCTAGTTAGGATTTTGTCTACTTATTTAAACTAATTAAGTTAAACTAATTAATTGATTTAAAGCATCTGGGTGTGGATTTAATTCCTGTGTCTGCTCTACCATGCAAAAACCCCACAGTATTCATTAATATTTCCATAGAATTTAGGGGCGTGCCACACGGAGGGTGGGCACAGAGGATGCCTGTGATAGTTTGATTTCTTGTTTTCATACATGCCAAGGAACTTCGAGGTTTTAGTTCTTACTTCAAACCCAGCAGTTAATGGGTGGCAGCTGTACAAATTTTCCTGAATGACAAATACAGGGTGAGTACTTTGAGTCTCTTTGGGTTTGTGCAGCGTTCCCTGGTTTTTGCTCCTGTGGGCATCCCAGCATCACCACTGGAGCTTAAGTTGTGCTGATATTCACTATGGCTTTTGAAGCCTTTTCCTGAGCCTGTGCTTCCCATGATAGATTGTCCATTCCTGCAAGCGTGGTCTGCCATCACAGAAAATTAAATCCTCTGCCTTTGAAAAATTCACTTCATTATTCTTCCTTGAAAAACAAGAAAATCCTCAAAACCAGAGAGCCTGCCAAAGTGCAGAATGCACGTACAATATACTGCCCAAACCAAAATGCATGGAGTAAAAATAAACGTGGCCAATCAAGCTTTAATCCTAGGCTTAGACCTCTTTGATGCTTTTCCAATTGTTTGCTCATCACAGTTTTTCAAGTGTTTCCAGGAAGCCTTCATTCCTACAGCCATACTGTGTATAGCCATGCTTTGTGCAATTCTTCTGTTTCCTTGGGAATATGGTGGGCTCTTTTTCTGTCCTGGAGATTTTGGAAATCTGAAATTTGGGCTGTATTCAATTACAAAAAGGCAAAACCACACAATAAATCACACTGGAATTTATGAAAGTGCTTCCCATTTGAGGGAACTGCATTAAAGCTGTTCTAGACTGAAAGTAGTTTGTGACAGGAAACACCGTTTCATTCTCTATTTGTACAATATCAAGTACAGTTGTGCCTCTGCCCAGTTCAAGGTCATAAGAAGCTACTGTTGTATAAATAAAACATGGTTGTTGATCCCCACCTGCTGGGTTTTTTGTATATTGCCACCAAAATTAGACTGAACCCCTGATTTTGAGAGGAAAAATTAATTTTGGCCATAATTCCTGCTTGTTAAGGAAAAAAAGAACTGCATGTAATACTGAAGCTGATAAATTTGTTATCCTCTGGTGACCATGCCACTGAGATCTCAGGCAGCTGCACATTCCAAATAGCTCTGCTGAGATGGAAAAGCAACCAGTTTAACCTGGGTTGGAAGGGATCTCAAAGATCATCTGGATCCTGCCTCATTATCTTCATCAGGGAAGATAATGAGTTGCTACACAGCCTTGTCTCTGTTCTCTATTTAGGCTCTGTGTAAGTGAAGGGCAAAGGCTCAGGTCCCTCCCTTGCTACGGCTTCAAGTTCTATAATTTGGCCCTATTTTTCTTCATGAAGGAGAAAAGAAAGAAAGAAAACAGAAAAGTAGAAAATGCCAAGGATAAATAAGTGTGTTATCATGCACTTAACTAAGCTAATGCCGACAATTAAAAATACAAATCCAGTGACAACTGCAATTCCAACTTGTGCTAACCATTTTCTCCATCCTGTAAGCCCTAAAGGCTTTAGGAGGGTAGTAACCCATGATTTAAGTTCTAATCCATCAAACCAGGCTCATGGCTGCATAGACTGAAATAATTCTCTAGCTTGATCAGTTATTTCTTTCATCTTTCTTTCCTTATCTCAGAGGAGGATGAGGCACTATAGATGATAATCCAACACTCAGTTCCAGATAAATTCAGCACATTCCCAGCTATATTCCCTTTCCAGTTTAGCCAATTCAATAGCTGTATATTGGATATTTTTATGGCAATTTGAGGTTGTCTCATCTTCCAAACCCTGTTCAGTTTTAACTGAACAGTTTTAACTCAACAAGAGGTTGTTGTGGAACCAGCACTTTATCCAGCTGGTATCACATGGATTCTAGTTCAGAGAGTAAATATGTTGTTGTTTCTTTAGGCAGCCTTGGTCCTCATTCATCATCCCCTTCTCTTGTTAATCTCTCTGAAACATTAGGTTGAACGATCACTTTGGATCCTAACATTTAACCTCATTTGTGTTTTCATCTCACTTTTGGGTGCACTGAAAATCTAATTCCTTTCCACAGCTGTGGATCGAGGCAAAACTTGCCTTTTTTTTTCTGCAGAGTTCCAAAAAACCCCAAAAGTCAACTGATGCAGAGTGGAGGTGTTTTTCCCATCACTACTAATGAATGATCATTTTCAGCCCTGAAAAACCTCAGGCAAGGCCTCCAAGACCTTTGTAACTTTTAGAATATAAAGAAGGAATAATGACTTCTATGCAACCACATTACAAAACCCACAACGTAACTTAGCTAAAATAATTATCCTAGTTTCATGTGATTAAGAAATCAGGATCCAATCAAGATTAACAAGGCTAAAAACCTTTAAACACTGCGGGGCCAACATCCCCATCAATCTTTAAATTCATGGATCCACATTAAGACCTCCTAGATGTCATCCAGGTCCCCAGGATTAATATTCCACATTAGCTGTCTCTCTTTATGCAGTTATCTTGCCATAATCAATTGTGTGATTAAGGTGTGATACGGGGCTCTGTGTTAGTTCTTTTTTTTTTTATCATTCTAGTTGTTGGCTTCCATTCACAACAGAAGCACCTCGATTACCTGCCTGAGTGCATAATTTCTTCAGATGCACTTTAATCAGCAAACTTTTTCAAAATTCTCTCCTGCTGTCAGCTTAGTAACAACTTCCTGAGTTATTTTATTTTCCTCTGAAGAAAGGAAAATGCTTCTGAAGACTGACAGGTTAAAAGCAAAATTGGGCGAATTAGTGCCAATTTTACAGATCTGGAATTCCAGCTGCTTCTCAAAAAATTGCCCTCAGTTTCATGTATTTTCAGATCATTATTTCTTATACTTGTACCATTCTGCTGTTATTATCATACAAAGAAAATGAAGCTGGCTGAGGGATAAAAAGAAAAGGTAATGGCTAAGTCCCCTGGCCATTATTTATGCATGAGCAGGTCCAGAGTCAGTGGTGGTTTCCCCAGATACCCACAGCACACGCAGCTGTGGGTTTCTCAAAAGAGCAGCTTGTGTGCTGTGGGCAGTGAAAGTGGATCAGCCCATCCTCTTTCTAGACAGGAGACCTCCAGATTGCTGATCAGCAGCGAAAGGGAAGACCCAGACAAAAGCTGCCAGGACCGAGCTCTGGGTGGCCTTGGACTCTCAGGGGCCACCTCTACATAATTACAAAGGACAGAAGCTCACCAAAAATTCATTTCTAACAGACAAGGAACGTTTTAATAATGAACATCATAAAAGCACCTGAAATACAAACTTCAACCGCTGATTTCATGGGGAGAGTCTACTTTAAGAAGAATGACATCAAACATCAAAAAAAAGTTATGAACAGTACCCCTGAGTTTCCATGGAATAGTAGCAACTTTTACTGAAACTCTGAAGCCTGGAGACAAAGGACTCTGAAATGCTCAACTCATGGAAATTACACCTCAAAGATACCAGTACAAGATCACATTGAAGGGATGTCCTTTAAGGCCTCTCAATTTGGCTTAAATAATATCCTGACAAGACTAATCCAAAATCCCACACAGTAGGAACAAGTGTGTGATTTTCACAGTCTGTAGTCACACAGCAAAAGTGTCACATCTGGTCCCACAGTTTTAGCTTTGGGACGGAATGTGACATTTTGTCAACAAGAAGAAGGCTTGTTAAGAGAAACAGTGCTTCCCATTCATAAAATCTAGACCTTATTACATTAATTACTAAGAATGTATCCTTTTAACAAGGTAACATTAAAATCACAAATACAAACCACAAAACCAACCATGCACAAACACAGCATCAGTTCAAGGAAAAAACTTTTTGGCAAAGGTACAAGCCCCAAAGTTTCTTTATCCCAGTTCAAAGGTAAATGAGCTTTTTTTGCACTTTTGAAGTTTAAAGGCTTTGACATTGCCCCAAGCCTGTTACTGATGGAAACAAAGAGGTAGACCAGACCAACATGTCTTAAACCTCTGCACTCTCCAACCCTGACAGGCCCAATGTCAGTCCTACTGGAAAAAAAAGTTTGTTGCCTCTACTGTTTTCACAGGATGATGCACCTGAGCCTCTCAGTGTTCCTCCTCAAGCAGTAATTATTTACCCCACTCCTACCCCTAATTAATACATAACAGCCAAAACCATGTAATAATCCAAATAGGGTATGACAGAGTATCTAAACCCAGGCTCAGCTGAACTCACCTTTGAACAAAAGAGGAAGTGCCCTATAAACCAATTTGGCTTTTCCTCATGAACTCTTGTTCAGCAAGGTAGAACTGAAAGGTGGTATTTTGTTGAGGGATTGTTTTTGGTTTGTGTTTTAAGTTGGGTTTTTTAGGGGCGGCAGGGGGAAGGGTGTTTGTTTTAAACAAAAAGCAGAAAGTATTTTTTATAGTTTGAGCAGTGCTGCTGGCCTAAGAATCAGCTAAGTCAAGGACACCTGATTTAAAGACTTCCTAAAGGAAGGAAGCTTTTGCAAACGGATGCTGGGAATAGGGGTGCCATAAACTGAGCATCTTTACTTCCCTCTATACAAATCAGACTTAACAGGAGATGTTTAAAACATCCCTGAGGACTTTATCAGATTCAGCTTGTTAGGAGAGGTACAACTGCCCAAATGCATGCTGAAAGACACATTAGGTACAAAATACCCTCAAGTTTGATGCATTATCTTGTGAATGAATGTTCCACTTCACTGCACCCCAGTGATAATCTCTTGAGCTGCCTCGACAAAGGTCATTCCTGGAAAAAAATCCCTGCAGGCTACAAGACAGGGATTTGATCAACTGTTGCTTGCTGATGCATCTGAGTGTACAGCCAGCACCTCCACAGGTACAACAATTGCAACACCCCAGCCCAGAGGTCCCCTGCCCCAAGTGACAGAATGGTCCAGAACAGTCACACGTGCTTACACTGGACACGTTCACAGCACAACGCCGAGCAGGCTGCAGAAGTCACGGAATCTTGAGAGATTGGGAGCTGAGGTGCAGGCAGAGCTCCAGAGGCAGATGAAAGGGATAAGGCACTGGCACCTTCACAGGAGAGAAGACTGCTGGGATTAAGAAGGGGGCAAGAAATGGATGCTGCTGCAGCCATCTGCTGTCCTAGCAGGAGTCCTAAGCTATACACATTGGAATTCAGCAGAGCATTGCCTGGGAGCAGCGTATTCAGTTGCTTCTGAATTTCCTGAAGCACCTGCAGCTGACTTTGCTGATTCAGGAGAAGCATATCCACATTTTCCCTCATTTTCTTCACTGTACAAAGACAAGGGAACGTTAATGCCTGCTATGTAAAATCAGAAGGCAGTTTAGAAGCCCTTTTTATACTTACACTCTTCAGAAACAAGAGTCCAGTAACGCATCTCACTTTCCTCTGCAGCGCCCCTCCGCTCTTCCTTCTGACGCAGAGAGGTAAATTCAGGTTGGTTGGCATCTAAAAGGAACACAGTGCAAGTCAAGAGTTGCAAGGTCCACGTTCCAAACACAGCAGCTCAGCAACAATCCTTCCTTCCTCTCACCCACATCTTAAAATTCAAGCTTTGTTCAAGTCACACTGTGGTCCAAACTAAACCAAAACCAAATATTAGGCTGATACAAGGGTTTTAGGGTATTCTTTTTTGGGGGGGGGCGCACAGGGAAAGGAGGAAACAAAGCAAGGGGAGCAAGGGATCTGTTGAGGAAAAGGACAGTTGAGACTAAGTAAAATGGGTTTGTATTTGCACACTTTCCTTAGAAGCAGATATAGTGTTAGACTAACCTGATACTACTTAGTGTCCAACTGACAGAGCAAAAATGAGGCTTTTCTTCAGGAATTATAAACCCTTGCATCTTGTAAAAGCCATGAAGGAAAAAAAACAAGGTTTAGGAGTGTAAGGTTCCAGGGTTAGGGCTCACTGGCAGAGTTCCTAGGCCACCTCTCTATCTATGGACTGAGAAGCCTCCAACCCTACATTAAGAATTCCGTTTTGCCATTCCATTACCAACTGGATTAAAACTGCATCATTATTCCCACTGTTAAGGTAAAAGACTTCTCTTTTTTTCCCCCAGAAGAAACAAACAAACAAAACCAAGTAAAACAACTCCAAACAAACAAACAAACCACAAAAACCAAAGAAAAACCTCACACACAAAACACCTGCTTCTCATGCCAACATCCAGAACAATTCTGTGGGTGTCTAGCCAAGATCTAAGATGAAAACTTAAAACATTTTGACCAAGGATAAAGGAACTGCCCATGTAAAGGTACAACAACAGGAAAAAAAACACTACGCCAGTTTTTATCCCTGAGTTTCAACATTAAATATTGCAAAATCCAGAGAATTCCCTACTTGAAACAATCCCTCTGACAGCCTGTGCCAAGAATATTACAAAGACTTCCCACTGCAGACAACAACAAGGTAGCATTCAATATCCACATATAACAAAAATTAGCTGCTAGAGATGAGCAAGGCACTGTTTACAGTCAAAATTCCTTGCATGTCTCTAAGCTTAGCGTTTTGGTGGTTGAGCACTTCTGAAGATCTAAGGCTAGACATCAGGCAACACTGTGAAGCAAGAATTAGTGAGATCTTTATTATTAGTGGGATGTGAGAGCTTTGGGGAGTGTAAGGTGCCAAGCAACCTTCATGGTAACACCTAAATTTCAACTTCACCTTTTTCAAGTAACTTTCTCAAATTCAGAGATAAATTCATTATATTAGAGATGGGAGGAAAAAAAAGTAACAAAACCAAACCAACCAACCAACCCCCAACACTCATATCCAGAGCAAGGAGGGAGAAGTGTTTAGGAATATTTCATGTATCCCCTGAGATTCTGTATAACTGGAAATAAGTACAACTTAATTCAGTTACCTGCTGTGTGCTCACTGGGTCTCTCTCTCAGATGCTGGTGGTGTCTGATGAAGTTTGAGCTCACACTGAAGCTATTTCCGTGCTCTGAACGCCTACAGTGTTTCTCACCTGCATGGACTCTCTGATGCTGCAGCAGAGCTGTGTTCCCACTGAAGCTCTTTCTGCATATGGTGCAGGAAAAGGCTTTCTTTTTCAGATGGGTTTTGTGGTGAGCAAGGAGGCTCGAGGCACGGCTGAAGGTTTTCTCACATTCCTTGCACTTGTAGGGCCTCTCCCCTGTATGGACTCTCTGGTGAACCACCAGGTTGGCCTTCCTGCTGAAGCTCTTCCCACATTCTGCACACACAAACACCTTTTCCCTTGTGTGGATTTGCAGGTGGGTCAGGAGCCTGCAGTGGCCCTTGAAGCCCTTTCCACATTCTGGACACTTGAAGGGTTTCTCCTCCCAGTGCTGTCTCTGGCCGTCAGTGCCAAGAACGAGTTTCTTGGAGCCTCTTTTTTCGTGAGGGGAATCGTCACAGGCTGCCCCCCTCTCTGGGCTCTGGGCTTCATGTACCTGAGGCAGTTCCTCTTGCTTAAGCTCTTCAGGGAAACCTTTTTCCTCCTCATTGTCCCCCAAAACGCAGTCCCCTGATGGAGTAAGAGACCCATCTTAACACTCCTCTTTTCCCTGAGGCAGATAAGCTGCTCCTTGTAAAATAACTCAATTTCTTAGGCCTACCTTCAGCATACACCAGATTCCCCCTTCCCAAAGGCAAAGGGAAATTCTGTAGATTGAGACAAGAAGGGAGAGAAAAGTGCAAAGAGAAGAAGCAGGTAAGAAATGTTCCTCTTCCTTCTTCTCCCCATTTCCTTGTACTTTTTCCCTTCAGAGAACGGCAAAACAAAGACTGCCAAGATGAAGGTAGGAAAGGAACATGCTGAAGCATCTCACCCATCCCAAATACCTACTTTCAGCTATTTGTTCCCACGAACTTAGCTCAAAAGCTTTTCAGGCTGCTAAATTAGCATTAACACATTGTTCCAAAGCTGGGCATTTGGATGGGGATCTTTCAGCACTGAAGAGCCCACTTAACCTTCATTAGGCAAAACCCGCAGGGAGATTTAGGTTGTTTCTCACTTGTGCTAGTTCCTTTTTACTGTAAAAAAGTTAAATTATGTCTTTTGCAGGTTGGCACCCCACGCTTTTTTCTCTATCACAACATCTGTAAGTACTATAAGGACGCTGTCTATTTATGCATCAGAAGTAAAAGGGCTCTTTATCGATTAAAAAAAATTAACTAATTCTCAATTAACTATTACAATATCTTTTCATAGCTAGACCTAACACAACATTTACTTTCCTTGCTACGACAAGATAAATTAATTGCATTCTGAAAAAACTCACCAGAAACATCCAAACATGTCTTTCTTTCCTAAAGAACGTAACCTGTCTATTTCACAAGAAAATATGCACCATCATACAACCCACAGTAAGCTCTAGGTATCTTATTTCGATGGCTAGACCTTATATTTACAGTAGTTCAACATTAAAATAATTATAAGGATCGCCTAATGAGCACTTAGTCAAGGTTGATTTTTGCAAGCAACTTCAGGTGTTTACTATTAATTCAAGCAGAGGATTTAGCAATTAGCATCTCTTATCTAGAACTAAAATAGTACTCAGATATTAAACAAAAAAAAGTTTGTTTAATCCACTAACAAACCCAAACCAAACCAGGCTTTCTACATTCAAGATAAAACTCTGCAGGGCAACTTCAGTCCTACCTCTACGATACCAAGGAATAAAATTCTTAAGTAACATGTCCTTGAAGAGGCAAAATGCTCTTTTTGTTTACGTGGATGTGGCAACCAACATCTAACTAGCAGCAATAAAATAAGCAAACTTGCAGAGAGAGGAATCCTCTCTCTTACATCAAGTAATTAAACCCAAGAGGGAGCTTTCTCCCAGAGGGATGAAGAAGACTCTCTGTGGCAGGAGCACCCATTCCACACACTGCAGCCACGAGGCTGATTGTTCCCCGACAGCCTTGCAGGTCTCGGACAGTAACATGGGAACCAAAGAACACTCCATTCCCACCCGCACCCAGAGCTGGGCACTCACACACTTGGGATGCAGCTCAGCAACTCCCTCAGACCCTCCTCACCTGCCAGAAATCCCGGAAAGGGGAAGTGTGCTGGCTGCCCATCGCTCCCAATGAACTGTATTGGCTTATTTTAAAAGAGGTGGTGGAAAACGGCAGCAGAAAGAAACCCAGAACACCACTGCAGCCTTGCCTCGGCGTGGCAGGGCATCCGGCCCCATCCTGGCATGCCGGGGATGGAATGCCGGCACCACGCTTCCCCGCGGGATTTAACTAGCCAGAGTTTACACCTCACCTGGATATCCCGCAGTATCGCTCCTCCCGGGGCTCTGGAAAATGGAAAATATGGACTCCATTGCTGGCTCCATCTAGAAGAGGAGAAGACACAGAGCGTGGAGCCTTTTCCAGCAGATGGGAGCAGTAGGGGAGGAGAAGACGCTGGTACAGCACACTTTGGCTGTGCCCGGCCTAAGAGGGGCAAACCTGCCCATGCCACCGAGCTCCCCGGGACAGAGAGGGCAGCCCTCCACAAAGACCTGAAGCTGGGAGACTCGTGAGCTTCACCCAGAGACCGGCGTGATAAGAAGCGCCTTTTCCCAAGCTCCGTATCCCTGGGAAGTACCGGCCGGCCCTCGGCCAGCGGACTCCACTCCGCTCTCAGCCTCCCCTCGTGCTTTCCGCCACGCTTTAATCGCCAGCCCGCGGGGCTGTGCCTCCCGGGGGGCCGCTCCGCCCTCTCCCGAGCCCCGGGCCGGCTCCGGGCCCCCTCACGTGCCTGCTGTGCCGGGCCTTCGCTTCGCCCCGGGGCCGCTGCTCCGCAGTGCCGCCGGCTCTTCCCGGCACATCCCAGCGCTGCCGGGGGGACAAGACCCGTCGGAGCTGGGGCCGCCCGGCCGGGGGAGGGGGGTTTCAGTGCCGCTCCCCTCAGCCCGTGGGCGGCGGGAGAATCGGGCGTTCCTCGGGTTCGCCCTTCGGCATCGACAGCCCCTGGAAATCCGGCGGGAGCTTTTCCTTCGCTGCCCCACCCTGTTCCATGCCCGCCCTCTGACCTCGTTCGCTCACTGGATTCCCCCGCACGGAACGACCATGGGTTCCGTGTCCCCCCTCTTGATCATGAGAATGATCAAGTTCCACCTGGACAGGAGGCAAAACTTCTTCCCTGGGCAGTGCCTGAGCCCTGAACAGAGACCAGAGAGGGTGTGGAGTCTCCTCACTGGAGCTATTCCAGCCCCACCTGGACACAATCCTGTGCTGTGTGCTCTGGGATGGCCCTGCTGGAGCAGGGAGGTGGCACCAGTGACCCACTGTGCTCCCTCCCAGCCTGACCCATACTGGGATTCTGTGCCCCAGTACAAGTATATTAATACTACTTTTTTGGAATAAAAGGAAGGTTTCCTCGAGCTGTGGAGAGACCTGGAATTGCTGAACTGGGGGAAGGAATCCCTTTGAGGGAGGCATAGTAGAGACCTAATCGCAGCCTTACACTACCAGCAGTGCATTGAGAAGATGAAGCAAGGGACACGAATCATCGATTGATACAGGGAACATTCCTCCCATATGCCATGAAAATAATATTTCCCCAGTATGATAAAAAAAGCACAGGAATATGATGCCCAGAGAGGTAATGAACTCTCCATCCTTTGAAGTTTTTAGGACCTCACTTGACAAAGCTCTGAACAACTTTGTCTGAATTCCATATTGACCCTGCCTTGAGTAGGGGTTTGAACCAGAAACCTCCTGGGGTCCTTTTCCACCTGAATGGTTCTGTGAGTCTGTGAAACAGAATGGGAACTCCTCACCTGATAGCTGTGGTATACCCAATATCAAAGTAACTTGGGAACCTCTGCAAAATAGACTTGGAGAAGACATTGTGCAAACTCTGAATTCCATGAGCGGAGAGGAGCTACTGTGGTGATCTGCTGAACTAGAGCTCACACATCCTTTCCTGGTGCTGGATCCCTATCCCAGAGGGTCAATGCCCAGACCTGGAAAGGGATAAAATAAATCAGGGGCTGTTGCTGGAAATGCTGTGGGCCACAGAAAATCCTGACTGATCTAGCCACCCCAAAGAGAAGCATAAACCTGTTCTCTTCTGTGTTGGGGGATGGTACAGTGCTAACCCGAGAGGCTGAACAACATCAGAGAATTAGAGAATGGCTTGAGTTGGAAGGGACCTAAAAGATACCTTGTTCCAATCCCCCTGCCACAGGCAGGGACACCTTCCCCTATCCCAGCTTGCTCAGAGCCCCATCCAACCTGGCCTTGGACACTGCCAGGGATGGGGCAGCCACAGCTGCTCTGGGCAACCTGTGCCAGGGCCTCCCCACCCTCACAGGGAACAATTTCTTCCTCATATCCAATCTAACTCTGCTCTCTGTCCCCCTTGTCAAGAGTCTCTCTCCATTTTTCCTGTAGGCTCTCTTCAGATACTGAAGGTTGCAGTGAGGTCACCCTGAAGCTTCTCCAGGCTGAACAATCCCAATTCTCTCAGTGTTTTCTCATAGGAGAGGTGCTCTAAATGTGTTTAGGGAACATTAAATGTCTGAGTAATTAACAGATGCTGGGGACTCTTAGAGGTAAGAAGCCCCTAAGGTGTTCTGAAATGCATTTCAACAAGACCCCTGGGCCGGTGCTGGGTTTCCAGCTGTGTCCTGATGGCTCATTCTATTTGTTAATAAAGGATTGTGGAGAGACTCCATATTTCCCACAGCCCTCCTTGGCTGTGCCAGCCCTTTTTTGCCCTGAGGGATCATGGCTGCTCCTTTCAGACCTTCTCTCTGTTCCTGACTCGTGACTCAAAGACTGTATCTCAAATTAGATAAGTAAGTCCATATTACATATCCGTGCAAATATTTTTCATCTGAAAGGCATCATTTTCACTAACTTAAGTAGGAGCTTTGGGTTTCAATTTAACAGGAATATTCTGAGTTGTAACTAGCCCTGTCCCCTGCACTGCTTACAGCCTTCCCACCTTGAGGTCAAGGTTTTAAAGAGCCTACCCTGTATCCCAGCATTCTGATCCTTAATGAATCTGTTGAATCCTCTCATCTGGGGTAACAGAATTCCCCAGGTTAACACTGAATTGCAAATAAGTACTGTGATTTTCTCTCAGGTTTTGCATTAATTTTGTAGTATTCTTGCCTCAGTTTATTCATGAGAATGATCATGTGAGATAAAAACCTTTTAGAGCACCGACTGTATGCCATCTTCAACTCCTCTGCTTTTAACAATCCCTCTCACTCTATTGTAAGAGAAAATTTGATGTGACATAATTTGGCTTTGGAATTCCACACTATCTATTATTCTTTTCCTTTTTAACTGCTGTGTGACTGCTAAGTATTGTCCTTGTATTGAACTCAGGCTCACTAAAAACAGCTCCCAGGTTCTTGTCCTCTCGTATTTTTTGTCTTCTCCCCTCTTGTCCATCTTTCCTGAATTCTCCAGGATATCTACCAGCCTACCTCAGTTTGCTCCAGCCTAGAGGTGACATTAAAAAATCTAAATTAAGTAACCTGTAACCTCTTATCTGTCTGCTCTGAGTTCTCACCCTGATAGTGTGTTTACTATGTAATTTCTCCTAATCTTTCAAGCAAAGATACAGATTTTGGTGGGGCTTTTTCTGTTGTCTTCCAATCAAGAATATTATGGAATGTTTTTGGACTGTTCTGTGTTCTGGTTACTTTGTTGCTTGGCTGTGCTTTCTTTTATTTTTTTTAAAAATACATTATTTTATGTAATCCGACCTACTTGTCACCTCCTGTGCCATTCCTGTTCATGATTTCAGACCAGTAGGGAAATTTGTGGCTTGTCAGATTTATTCTTTTAACCTTTTTTTCCCCTTTTCTCTAGTTCGAGACAATACATTCTTTAGCAGTTTACTAAAGGGCATTTAAGTGCACATCTTCCCACTAGCTGTTCGTTGGGCTTTTAGGAGTCCTCCTTTTGTTTTGCTCTTTCTCTTAAAGAATTTTCCCTGTACGTTGCCAAGAGACGCTAAAGACTGGGTACTTAAGAGAGACAAAAGACCTGGCCACAGCTCGGGGGAGGGGTCCAGCTGGCTACCCTCTTTTACCTGGGTTTTTATAATGTAGGGCAGGGATGCCTCGAGTTTTGGATTGGGTGGAGATGATACGCGGAAAAGACTCTACAACTCGAAAGTTGTAAAGTAGGGATGTTTATTGCAGCGCTGGACGCATGGGGGGTAGCCCCCCCAAAAACCATGTGTGCCGCCTGCGGTGTTCAGCTTGAAATATATCTGGTTACAAATTGCATATGCATGGCGTTACACAATTCGCCTGTACATATTCATCGTCTGTCTCCGCTTCGTTTTGTAATTCGCTCAGCATTCTATTACACCTGCGCAGTGCCGCCTGCCGGTCGTGGTTGGGGTGTCTGTGATGAATTTAAGTGATGTTCTGATGAAGGAAGCACTCTACCTCAGATTTGAACTTTTCACCTCGCTTCTTTACCCATGCTCTCTGAGGTCCTGGTCCAAGTCCAAACGCCAAAGTTGGTTCGGGCTGGTTGCAAGGTCCGAAAGCAGGACCTTGATTACGGTTTCTTCCTCTGAGCAATGATCTGGCATCCTATCTTCATCTTCCCCTTTGCCTGGCCAGCAGAGCAAATGTTCAGCAAGCACCTGCAAAGTTTTACAGTACTAGCAGTACCCACAGCAATAAACCCCTAAAATCTAAGCCCCTTGTTTCAGAGTGCTTGGCTCTCTTGCTCTCCCGGCGTTCGGAGGGGAGACAGAGGCTGCGGTTGCTGTGGGGAGAATTCATCGCCACTGTGCGCTGCTGCTTTCTGCTGCCTTCCTTCTGCCGAAGAACCCCGGGATCCCAAGCCCACCTTTCCCTGTCCCGCTGAGAACCGGGCACGGCTGCCCTGCCCCCGCCGCTCCTTTGCCAGCGCTCCAAGCCTTCGCTGCACCGCAGCTCCGCATCCCCTGCCTGCCCGGAGGTCCTGGCGTTCCCGCTGCAGCTCCGCAGTTTGGTGCATCTCGCCTGCCACCCGGGATTTTGTGTGTTCATCTCTGCTGTCCCAGCTTGCTGCTCCTGGAGGTCTTGCTGAGGCGCCGGGATCGGCTGCCCAGGGGGTTTGTGAAGCTTTTGTTCCATCCTTCCCGGGACCCCGAGCCACCATTGCTGCGTGCTGGCTGTGACAGTAACTGCACCAAAGGGGAAGGGGCCCGACAGCCGAGAAGCCTACACTGGGGGTGTGGTTCTGTTACTGCTATAGTTACTGCTGTTTGTTTGCCTTGTCATATATATATAAATATATACATATATTAGTAAAGAACTGTTATTCCTCATATCTTGGCCTGACAGCCCCTTAATTTCAAAATTATAATGACTCGGAGGGAAGGGGGTTGCATTTTTCCATTCCAAGGGAGGCTCCTGCCTTCCTTAGCAGACACCTGTCTTTCAAACCCAGATGCTGCTCGCCAGGGATTTACCTGCCTTGGGATCTTACTGCTGGTTCTCTGAGACTGCAGATACCTAATTTCTGGAAATGCAGTCCTTTCTTTCTTGGTGGGTTCTCACCATCTCTTCAGTAGAAGTGAGGAACAGGATTTTGGCTTGCTTTTTGTGCCCTGGGGCAGTTGGATGTTTCCTGGGATCTTTACTCTCAGTATTTTGTCTCACTTCTGGTAAGGCAAAAATCCTTATATTTCACTAATGTGGGAAAAGACCTCCTAGGAAATAACCAAAACTTTTCAGTGTTTCAAATCCATATTTATTACATTGCTAGGACATAGCACTGCCAAATAAAATGCCAAATGCTGTAATAGAGCAAGCTGTAAACAATTTATCAGCCAATAAATTCTTGCTTTACATACCAAAACATATTTACTATTTTGTATTGCTCATTGACTGATTTTATGCTTTCTAAGGCTAAACAGTATCTTAATTAGAAGAAATACTAATAGAAGCTAGTTGGAATTTACTGCATGTTATATTCTAGCTAATTCTTTTGCTTGCTTTCACATTCTGTATTGTGAATAATTATGCAAATGAAGCCTAGGAAAAAAAAAGGTTGGTTTTTTTCCCCCCTGGAAGTATTAATCTCACCCTCATGCCAAAGATTAAAGAATGAGTAAAATAATGTGACTCTTGCTTTTATTATCACATCACTGAGATTGTCATCTATCAGATGCCTAAACTCACATCCTCCCTCCCAGCTTTTTGCTTCCTTTCATTGTTACTCATTAAAGCATTCCGTAATCTTGAAATAAGGAGGAGCTGCTTGGTCACAATGCAGGAAAATACTACAACTTTCTTAGCTTCATTTTATCTCTCACTTTTTTCCTAAACACATCTTAACTTACAGACCTTTAAGAATTCACTTTCTTATAGTTAAAAGCTTCTGAAGGAGAAATTGTGTCAATTACTGAAGAAAAATAATCCTCTAATATTTCACTCTATGAGGTCTTATATGAGATCCTACATGGCTTCTGAGGATTTCTCCCACCTTCATGAGGACCTGACTTCAGGAATGACCCCCCAAGAAATCACAGGAAGGGTTCTCTTTACGAGTCAGCCCCTACCTGTGCTAGCTCTGCCCTGCTCCAGCTCCAGCCTCACCTGGCACATCTTCTCTGTGCAGAACACAGGGAGCACAGCTCTCCTTAGGAGCGAGCCTCACAGGCAGGGATTGCTGCCCCCATCATGCATGGGCCCAGCATTTGTGACTGCAGAGTGGCAAACTTGAGCCTCACTTGCCTTTTCAAGGTAATTTACTTCACTAGTCTGCTCACTGATGAATTTGCCCTTGCTAACTAAATCTCAGTTTATTTTTTTGGCATATCCTCTACGGCAGCCCTTTATTTATCAATAAAGCTTCCCCAGAGGTGTTAAGTGGTAGCAAACTTCCCAGAGACTTCCACGGGCAGCTGACATTTTTCCTTCCTCAGACCAGTTGTCACATCAGCCTCAGCTGGGAGGGGAGAAACAGAATGTGCTAAAATGATCAACAATCATGGATTGTGAAGGGAGGACACAATTTCCCCTTAAACTCAGTGTTGCATTAACACAGTCATTGTTGAACAAGTTAATGTTTCTCACACTTCCAAGTAGCCATTTTTATTTATTACTCTACAATTGCAATTGTGTTTTTACTGTATATAGTTGTAAATTTTTCATTCGTTCCTCAAGTTCCATGATGCCTCCATTTTTAAAAGCCTGAAGCAAAGAGAAAGGTAAATTTTAATTCACCTGCCTTTCACTGGAAGATTGTGCCATACTATAAACTTCCTATTACTTTCTGGTCAAAACCCAACTGCCAGAGGCACTGGGATACTTGCCTGAATTTTGGGGGCTCTTCAGTGTCTTGCACAGCAAATACTCAGTGACAAATGACAGTGGCAAAGGACCTGTGTTATCAGTAGGAAAACATTAATCTGTGTGTGTCTCAAATCTTGCCTCTTTACTGATCCAAATACTCCAACCTCTTTCTACAAACATGTTTGCTGGCATTTTCACCAGCCCTGATTTCTCTGGCCAGTTTCTATACATTTAATCTAATGTTTCATTTCTTGCAGCAGCTTTTCCCAGGTTAAGCCAGTGGTTCTCAAGGGTTTGTATTCTCTGGAGTGGTTATGAGCCCCGGCTGGAGAGGAGGAGCTTGCAGTGAGAACTGAATCAGAAATAGAGGTCAGGGCCCAAGCTGAGGTGGGAATTCCTGTTTGAAAGCTCCCTGCAAAGCCCTCTGCATATCTTGTTCAGGAAAAACTGGAAAAAGGTGGATCACATTGGCAGCTTCAGAGCTACTGCCTCGATCCCCTCTTGCCTAAACTTCTTTTATGGAAGATGCATTTCTTTGCTGTGTACTTCTGCTGTAGCTTTTATATCTGGGGGTGGGTGGTATGCACTGCTTCCCTGGAAGGAGCAAGTCACCTCTGAGACTGCAGTGCAGGCAGCTGCAGGAATTTGTATCATCAGGGCACCTGTGGCAAGAGAAGTAGATGAGTGTGTGCCCCTCTCCTGGCTCTGGATGGACTCTAATTCAGCCTCCTTTGCTGTGGTATCCATTCTGTAGGCAGGGCCTGAGTCCAGAAATCCAATTTACCATTGTTCCACAGCACACTTCACAGCCAAATAATCCTGGGAGTTACAAAGTGGGACCTGTGGGGTCAGTTCTTAATGAACACCAGTTGTCTTTAGATGAGGGAGATGGGGAAAACTGAAATTTGGCTGGGATGCTTTCCCTTGAGATCTGGTGCTTATTCTGTCATGTGACCTATGGTGTATCAGCTAAGGACTTGTCCTGTGTTATATAATTTTCCTCCTCCCTGCCCCGCCCCCCCCATTTTTGCTTCCCTTAAAAAATGAAAATCAATGCCATTCCCCTTGTTCATTTAATATATTACTTGCCTTGATAATACTGTGCAATTAAAATGTCAGAAGAAAAACTTTAATTATTGAAGTCTGCAAGTTGCCCTTTATGTCTGTTCTTTGGAAAGAACTCCAAATTTCTTGCTGATGGATTTAATTTGTTGATGCATCTTAATGGAAAATTGATTATTTTTTTCTCCATAAAGATCACATTTACATATAAAACAGGGAAAATGATATTTTAAGAAAAGATTTGCTAGCAAACTGAAGTTATATATTTGATGTATGCCCTGGGTTTCAGGATTGGAAATAATTTTCATTAAGGAAAGGGTCATGACAATGCTGTGTCTTTTCCTCTCATTAAAGTTGCTATATTGCAAGGAAGTGAGAGATAATTACTAGACATTATCTACTCCTGCTTGACAGAAAACTCACATAATGAGGTGAGGTCTCTACACTTAAAAACTAAAAATTTGGGGTAACATAGGTACAAATGGGATGTTGTTCAGGGAAGTTGGCTGGATTACTCCCAGTTTTCCTTTGCTGCAGACCTGTCCCTGTGAGTTTCCACAGGGCACTCACCACAGCAGGACCTTTCCAGTCTTCTGCATCTGGGTTAAAAAGTCTCATTGTCACAGCTTTTAAAATCTGGGTTTCCTTCCTGTAGGTGGGGCTGCCATTCCACCAGCAGTGGTGATGCAGATGTGGGCAGATGTGCTGGAGAGGCAGCCTCTCCTCAACTGCAAGTAACCACCTCCTCTAGCAAACCAAGCAGTGCAAAGTGACCATAGCTTTAAAATATTTTATTAAATGTTTCAAATAACATAAACATCATATTAACAATTTTATGGCTGAGGTTCACGTAATTTGTGGTTTGATCATTTTTAACGGATTTGAGAGCTCAAAAGATTATATTTTAATATTAGAAACTCTGTAATTAAGATTTTTAACAGGAAGTTGTCTTGTAGCTAACAGGGGGATAGAAATAGCAGATAGAACCGTAGAAACTCTGGACAGTGGGAGAGTACATATTTTACTATAAACTGGGGTCTGCCAAGATCATGTAAGGACAAGAAACCTTTTGTAAGTGGCTTTGTGTTCATCTGAAAAAACAATTCGTAGTTGGCTTTTCAGCAATAGAGAAAAGTGGGATATTACATCTTTAATTATTCCCCAAATACGCTTTACTTTTTGGATTTTAATTCTCTTAAGTAAACCTGTACCACTTTCCTACCAGTATGTAGCACCATGTAATGGGGTGTTCACCACTTACCTTCTGGGGAATGTTATTTGCTCTGTGCTAGAATAAGGGGTCCAATTGTACTAAAATTGTACTGAAAGTTCATCCTTGCTTTCAGCGGTAGAACATCAATGCTGGAAGAGCAACAGCATGCTTTCAACCATGAAGCTGTAGCTTATTTACAAACAAAAGGATGCCCCCCTCCCTCTTTTCCCAGTTGCTTATTCATGATAATGACTCGATTAACAACTACAGGTTAGGTTCCCTTTACACTGGAAATGAGGGTATGTTTTAATTGCTTTGTTGTGAACTGAAGTGGAACAGGGCACGCCAAACAAGCACAGCCTGGCATTTCAGGATGAGCTCCACTGCTTTTACCACATCTGTTGTCTGGTGCTGGAAAATGTAGCTGTACACACAGGCAGATGTACTCACGTTTCCTTAGAAAATGTAAAAACACATTTCTGCAGGAGGTGGGTAATGGGCCAACAATCTGTGATTTATCAGTGTGTCTGTCACCCCTCCCTCCCTACTGTGGAAGAATTGTTTCTTAACAAGGAACAGAGGAGGGTGGTGGGGTAAGAAATTTTATTTTATAAGTAACAGACATGCTGGAGATAAACAGCTTTGGTTGTCATTCAAAAGGCAGTTAAAACATAGATTAATTGTAGGGATTTGTTGTGGTTTGTTTTGTTATCACTGTTTAATTAAAAAAAGATACTTGTTAATTGCAAGCTTCTTCCCATTGCTGCCAGTGAAATGATATTCAGTGTTTTCTTTCAGATGTTTTCCCCAAGGCTTGGGTTTCCTCAGAGTACAAACAAATCCACTGGGGAGCACTAAATAAACCATCAAACATCAGCCACTGCTTGAGGTGAGAACCACTTCTTACACCCAGCTCCCTGTGCTGACAGTCACAACTGGCACCCAAAGGCCACTGCCACACATCAGCCCCTGCACTGAGGCTCTCTGAAATATGTCTGTGTTTCACACAATCACCTGGAAACATGTCAAGCCACAAGGAAATGGACTGAAGATTCAAGTTGCCCTGCATGTTACATGTGTGCTAAGACAAGTTAACAGCTTGATCTGCCCCAGGCAAGGCCAGCACTCGAGCCAGCTGCTGGCAGTGCTGTGTGGGCTATGAAAGGTCTATGAAGAGCAGATACCATCTGCAACAGCTCTGTTTTTCCAACCCAAGCAGCTCCTGCTGGTTTTTTGGGGCTGAGTAACCATTTTTCTGGGGCTGTTTCCTTCAGGAAAATGATGAAGAGCCTTAAAATGTCACACCCCCGTTGTTCTGGGTGAAGCACCTTTTTGTGTTCAGAAAACCACGTCTGGATATGCTCAGGGGAGCAAAAAATGCATCTCAGACTTGTTGGGACAATACAGCCTGTGCACACAAGTGTGAATGCCTACAGGCATATTGTCAGGAATGCCTGGCAGGGGTAGGGAAGGGGAAGGAAAGGTGGGACACTTTATTCCCAGGAGAGCTGACTGATGCAGGTGTAGCAGCTCTGCACCTTTGACTTTTCTGATACCCAAGCTTTTGACAGGTGCACAGCCCAAAACTTATGATCCCCTTTAGTGTTGCTTCCCTTTGTCCCTAAGGCAGGCACTTAAAAAGACTTTTCAGGATATGAGTTGAAAGTATTTCCTAACGTTTGAGTGGAAGTTTGTTTCAAAGTGACCTACAGCTTTGGTTTGCTTTTTTTTTCTTATTTTTTGCCTTTCCTATGAGAGCACTACAAGCTGCCTGATGACCTGATTATGTAACTGAGAGAATGCACTCTTCCTGGAAGAATCCCTGCAGCAATCTGCCTCAGACCCACCAAGACAGCAAAGTACAATGACACAACCTTCACCAAAATATTGCTGTGGCAGCACTGGACAGGGAATGGTGGTCCCCAGCTCCTGAACAGACAGCTCCAGGTTTCCCAGGAGGTGACACCTTGCAGAGCACGCCCTGAAGCTGGAAAACAAACACTTAACGACCAGTTTCACTAAGGAAGCACATTTCCAAGGCAAGAGCTTCAGAAATTTACATCTTTGTAAACTGGGTATTTGATCTTTTAAGCACAGATCAGAAGTCGTGTGTGACAAACACAGAGGTCTGAGGCAGGCAATGCCAGAGGCCTGCCATCCTGGATGCCACATTTCTGGTCAGGTTCTGCTGCAGGCATCCTTTGGCAATTACTTGGAACTAGACCTCTGGGGCATACGGGGGAAAACTAATTCCTTGCACCTTTAAAAAGATTTCTGAACCAGCGTGAAGGCCTCAGATATAGATATACTGTCATAATTTGCTTTCGCCTTCACTGCCAAAACCAAGTATAATTTTTGAGGAATGCCAGGTTTGTAAATATTCTGCTCTTTTCAGCTCACAAAAGAGCAACTGTGTCACTTTGTTGTGTTTTTGTTTTTTTGTGTAGCATTACTTTTTCAGACAGCTGGCATGACACAGGACTAGAAAAACTGAGTGCTGCATTGTTTCAAAATCTAGCTGCTTTGAAGACTGAGCATCTTAAAAGTGCTTATTCAGTGTTATCCAAATAAAAATATTTCAGTGTTAGATTTGACTCTGAAAATCTGACAACACAGTTAATTGTTGCTGTTGTTGCACCAGCTACTTTGAAGAAGTCTCTCTGCCCCCACAGGAATTTATAATTCACTCCAAGAAACAAGGATCTCCAATAGCTATGAGTATTGGGAAGGTCCTTGGCTTCCTTTTTAAATTGCAATTTGATTGTAAAATTCTGAAAAATTAAATTCTGAAAATTCTAAATTGCAGAACAAAGTGTGTTACCTTCACAGTGCATGACTGTTCTTACAGAGAAGTCAAAGAATCACAGAGCTGTTTAGGTCAAAAAAGACCTTTAAGATCATCAAATCTGACATTTAACCTATTCTCAATAAAAACAAGTTTCAAACTTTTTAATGCCTCCTGGCAGGAGTGGCAGCAGAACAGGCCCAGTGATGTTTCCTCCATGTGTGTCTTTACACTTTCTTTGCTAGTGGAAATGATCAACTGTAAAGTGATTTAGCTGTAATGAAAGCTCAGTACCAGGCTGGTTTTGAGCTACAGGGAGAGAGATTTCCTGCAGGGGAAAAAAAGAACTATGCCTCAAAAATAATGAAGAGTTTTTGTATTCTTCTTCCAATTTTTAAGAAGTCTTCTCTTCATTCTCAGGGTTAATACAGCATTTTTCAAGACCCCAAAAATGTTCCAAGCAAATGTGATAAATGCAAGACCAGGAATTTTTTAACAGACTGAAACCTTAATCACAGGGAGGAAAGAAGACCTCTCTGTAAGAAAGCAGCTCGTGAGTGAGCAGAGTTAACACAGGTGCATGAATTCTCTGTGTGTCTTCAGGTATGGCTTGAAAGCATCAGTCCTCAGCAATGCAAGACAACATCTGAAAACTGTTCTGTGTGTTCACTAGCCTCATGTGACTGATCTTTCCCCCTCCTAAGTTTTGAAAAATAGAGAAGGTGCAATCTTGTTTTTTTCAATAAGGTACCATTTCACTGAATGAGAATGAAGGAACAGCTGCTTTAGGAAGACCTCTTACAGGTTAATTTCCTTGGCTGGGTCTTCTCTGGTGGCATCCTATTCTTCCAAGATCATGTTTTAAATTTGCCTCTTTTGAGGAAGAAGATGGGATTAAGATAGCCTAAGGAGTAGTATATGGGAAGACAATGACTTTGGTTAATCCTTACTCCTGCACATCAGACTCTAGATGAGGGGTCCCAGCTTGACCTGTTCCTAAAGCTTCAGTTATGGCTTTAAAAATTGGCCTGGTCCTATGGAAGAAAGACCACCACGTATTAAAGCATTAGTTAAAATTAAAAAGGTGAGCATGTAACAGTGCACAATAAATGACAGCTGCTGTTGGAGGGAGTGGATTTTTCTGCTACTTTCAGACCCCGATGCCCACAGTTGCTGATTAGAGGAGATGGAGGTCCTTCTGGAAGAAGCTGGTTGCTGACAGACGGCTTCAGTGCCTGAGGGTGCTGGATGCCCTGAAGTAGGACAGGAACTTGTAGCAGAGGCTGACCACAAAGTACCAGATGTTTCGAGCCATCTGCGACCTCGCGATGAAGATGCGCCAGATGATCACGAGCAGGGTGGTGTTGAACGCGTATCGGATGTTCCTCAGCCTGGGAAAGAGGCATCTCATCAAGAAACACACAAACAACAAAAAGCTCACCAGCCCCTGCATTTCCTACAGTGAAATTTGGGAAGAATTCCTAGGTAATTTGGGAAGAAATCCTACATAAAAGTGGCTGGGCTTTTTGCCATTCCTGTTTCAGCAGAGACACTGTGCTGGAGTCCTTGGTCATACCAAGGACTTTTCTGAAGCTGGAGCACAGTGAATAGTTCATGGAACAGGTGGAATAGCTGTATTGGAATTCTCTCTTTTTCTGTACTCTCATTTCAAACCAGAGCAAAGTCATATGGAGAGGTTTTTCTTTAGGACAGTCTGTGTCAAATACTTTCTGCTTTGGTTTCATATATGGCTATTTCTCACTTTGCAGGATTCGGGGCAGGCTAGAGACAACTTCGTAGGAATTGATGAGCAAGGTTCTCTTATTGGGTAAAACCTCGTCTTTAGAGTTGTGAAATTACGTAATGATCATAAATGGCCTTCACCGTTGCAACACTGCAGCACTGGGATTTTTTATTTTTGAGGGGGGAGTGGGTTAGTTTACAGCATCCATTTCAGTGGTACTACAGAGTTTTTCAGATCCTGATGATCTTGTCTTATTTCTGTCAAGCAAAAGTTTCTGTAGTTCTCTAATTCTCCTGTTCCCAGTGCTTGACCAAAGGAAAAAAAACACCTAAAGACCTCAAGACTTGTTTCATTTTTGTAAGAGCCCTTTTTTTCCAAGGTAAAGTTTATCACTGCACCACAACACACTGTCTGAGACAGTTACTAGTCTGTTCCTGAGGTCCTTACAAACCTCCTAAAAATGATCCATGAGTGATGAACTTGTTTAGGATTCCTCGCTATGGCAAACTATTCCCTTATTCTACGTTTGTAAATACTGACAAACCACCACAATAAGAAATAAGTTATTTACCTCCATTTTAACCAATAATTTTACAAATGTAGCTAGAATTATTTTCCCCAAAGGTAGCCAGGAGCTCTTATCCTTGTCCCTGGGTGTGACTTACTTCCGTAGATGCTGCTTTGCTGCTGGAATGCCAGCCATGTCCTCGTTTAGCAAGTACTTCTTAGCACCTATGCAGTAGCTCTCAATGTACTCTGACCAGTGCAGCTGGCGAACATCGAAGTTGTATAACTGGGATGTAAAGACAAAGAACAAAAGATGAACACCAGCTCACTTGAAGCATCAATTCTTCATTGATCTCTGGTCCTGACAAGGTCCTCTCTCTGAGATTCTCAAAGCCACCGAGTTCCCCAAGCACTGACAGACTGTGTTTCACAGCTGCTGATTAATGTCCCACCCAGATGGGAATCTGGGCAGTGCAAGCAGAAATGTAGTGCTAGCTGGCAGAAAATAAAGGTGTTTATTTTGCAGGTTGCAACTTTTCCATAAACACATGTATTTGTACACACACACACACAATCATGGCAGAAAAATGGCATTCCACACAGGCAAAAGGATCTAAATGAAAATTTGCACAGCTTTAACATGTCACTAGAATTATGTGGAAATAAATTAACTGCACATTGAGTCAACAGGTGCCTCTGCATCAGTGTTACTCTCAGCTGTGCTGCATTCTCTTTTGGCAGCTAGATCAACAGAAGTCCAGGAAATGGGTCACTCTGGTTTTTGACATAAACACAACCTCATTGCAGAGTCAGCTACCCCAGTTCATTTTAGGTGCTCATACTGCACAAATTGTTAGCAAGCTCTCAGGCATCTATATGCCTCTTAGAGCAAAGAAAGGCTTTGTAGAGAGGAAGAAGTTTTCACAGAATAGGCTGGGTTGGAAGGGACCTGAAAACATCCTCCTGTAATAAATGGAAAGTTACTGAAATAAATTATTTCAGCTTAAAATCAATTGCAATCACCTAGCTGTCATTTCAAAGCTCAACAATACCCCAAAAATAATTGCTGCAGATGACCAGAATTTGAGATTAGCAACCCACATTAAAGACATATTTACCTTTTTGTCCTCTGTGTTAAGGTGACTCATTAGCATATTCATATTATCTGAAGACCAGTTCCAGGACTGGGTGGAGAAATACTGCAGGAGTGTCATAGACTTGTGCAGCCGATTGATGATCTTCATCATTCTGAAACAAGGGGGAGCATCAGAGGTGAGCAGGAAGTCTGACCTTAAGCAGAAGTTGTTCGTTTGCGTTTTTACCAGCCCAGGTGAATAAGCACTACAATTCCCCATGGGCACTGCCCTGCTGCTCACTAGGCTGAGAACTTGCTCAGCAAGCCTGAACAGCTCCAGCTGAGCTCTCGAACCTAAAGGTACCCAGCTCTTATTGTTGGCTCCAACATGGGTGCAAATCTGTTTGCCACTGATGTGTAACTCAATGGTCTGACCTGTACAAGGGTTGGAAGCTGCATTATCTCCTGTACCTGTGGTGGGAAGAGCCCGTGTGAGCTAGGATGGAGTCTGCACCACAAAGGTGCAGTGCTTCTGTTCCCAGCATGGATATTTCTCTTTCTGCCTCAGGAATTCTCTTCTGCTCCCAAGCCTGAGTTGTGCACTGAAGCAAGGCTCTGAATTTTGGCATTAAATCCAGTACACCTCAGTGACCACATCAGCAGAATGGACACTGAGCTCAGAAGTCATTTGCTCAACTTCAGTTTTCAGACAGTACCAAGGAACCACAAAGTGGTTTGAGTTGGAAGGGACCTTAAAGATAATCTCATTCCAACCCCCTTGCCACAGGCAGGGACACCTTCCACTATTCCAGGTTGCTCAGATGCACATCCAACCTGGCCTTGCACACTGCCAGGGATGGAGCAGCCACAGCTTCTCTGGGCAACCTGTGCCAGGGCCTCAGCACCCTCACAGGGTAGAATTTCCTCCTATCTAATCTAAATGTACTTTCTTTCAGTTTGAAACCATTACCCCTCATCCTAAGATTACTATCCATTATAGAGTCACTCCCCTCCTTTCCCACTGGTCTGCTTTAAGTACTGAAAAACTGTTAGTAAGTTTCCCAGGTGCCTTCTCCACACTCAACAGTCCTGGCTCTCTCAACCTGTCCTCAGAGGAGAGGTGCTCCAGCCCTCTGACCACCTTATTGGACCCACTCCAACAGTTCCAGGTCTTTGTGGTCTTGCTTCAGGGGCATAACTGCTTAAGGACTTGGGAAATGTAGGTTCAGGTCCTCTCACGTGTTGGCCTTTACTTACTAATTTTTTTATATAAAAGTGGATGACAGTAATGCTGTCCTACCCTGCAGGATTATTTTAGTTGTCCCAGTGGTCATGAGTACAAAAGGCCTCTGGCAGTTATTCTGAAGTGTGATGTACAGGGCTCGGTCAATTCTCAGAGGACACCACCTCCTCAGACTGGGTAAGGGCAAGAGAAAGCATTGAAAGGCTGATTTTTGTGGAAAACAGAGCTGTTTTTATGTGAAATTTTGAGCTGCCCAGAGGGAAACAGAGTTGCTGTGACAAATAAAAGGCGGCAGTCTGGGGGAGAATGGTGCCAGGCTGGCCTCTCCCCACGCAGACGTGACTGCCACGGCGATAAGCACTCAGCACAGCACAGAAAGACTCAACGAGTCCATCAGCTCAGAGCACAACTGTGCAACTCATCCAAAGCAACTGGAAAGAGCACTAAAACCTCACATAGGCACTCCTTCTTAAAATAGCTTTCATTTTAGAAGCTAAGCAGACCATCAGATTAAAGGAACCTTTATCCTGAATAATTATGTGCACGTTGTCTGAATGCAGTTTATCTGAACTGGTTTAAATTATTTCAGATTAATCTTCCTGTGTAGGGCAAGCAGCATGAGGCAAAGCTTTGTGAATTTTTTAATACATTCTAGGAACTTCAGAAAAAAAAATTATGCAGCTAGATTGCAAAGATCTGAAGCTGCTCCTCAAGGTGATTCCCCAAAATCTTTGAAGTACTTAGGACTAATGGAAACTGCCAGAAAAAAAAGACAGTGTAAGATAATCAACTGTTTAATATATCTGGAAAAAATTGTTCCCTGTGAGGGGGGGGAGGCCCTGGCACAGGTTGCCCAGAGCAGCTGTGGGTGCCCCATCCCTGGCAGTGTCCAAGGCCAGGTTGGATGGGGCTCTGAGCAAGCTGGGATAGTGGAAGGTGTCCCTGCCCATGGCAGGGGTAGAACTGGACGATCTTTTAAGGTTCATTCCAATCTAAAGCAGTCTATGATTCTATGATCTGAAGAGTTGTGTGCAAAAACAGTGTTTCATGTCAACTGCCTGAGCTCAAATGTTGTGACCACTTTCAAAACACTGACTAATGATTTGTGCGAAGGAAAGGTCTTCTGAAAAACATCGACTGAGAAGAAACATGGCAAAGCAAAGATTTCTTACAGGAAGTCTCATCCTCCACTGTGGAGGAAGTGAAAGGAATAAACTGAGTATTAACTCTCACTGCATCCACATTTTGGACATGTGTTTTGTCTTCTAGAAAACTGTTCACAGCAATGATTTCTGTATTTCCTCCCATACAGAGCCTTGCACAAGCACATCCTCAGGTGAGACAGGACTGCCCCAGGAGACTACAAAGGACATAAACCACATTATGCTCAAAGTCATAGATGGATGTGCAACACTCACAGGAAACCATTTAGGGCAGTTTTGCTTGACATCTGGTAATTTATGTGAAACGAGCTTACACCTAAATAAGCTTCTTTTTTTTGTTATTTGATGTGGTCTACTGCCCTTGGACCATAAAGGTCTGATATTCAGGTAGCTGGGAAAAGAAGAAACAATGAGCTACTACCGTGCTTTCTACCACACTGCAGCAATACCTGGGTGAGCTGAAGTACTGTGTAAAAAGAAAAGAAGAATAACATTATAAGAAAAAGACTTAGAAAACTCACAACTTCATTGGTGAGCCATCTCTGCTGAGGCTGCAAATCTTGAAAGTTCAGAAGATCATGTTGAGGCCTGTTTGACATTTAACTACAGCATTGAAGGTAGTGTCAACTGGTTAATTATGCCAATCAACTTCATGAAAAGAAATGTCAATTTTAATGGCAGTGCCAAGACCTTACTGCTGCCCATTTCAACAAAGACTGGATATTCCAGCCTCATTTTCAGTTTACCTCTACTTCTAGGGCAATTCTTTTCTCCTGGATAACTGGAAGTCTTTTAATGGACCAATCTGCTCCATAGAAGAATGTCAGGGATAAATCAGAGCAATGCCAGGGATCTCCTTGCAACAGCTGAAGCCAGCTTTCTAGCTAGCAGATGAGTGCAAGAGCAGCTGACATCAACATGGTGCTGGCATCCTGTTCTCATGTTGCACAATAAATCCTCCTCTGTGGTGGCAGGGAGTACAGGAGTACAGTGTGTGGAGTAACGTTACTTACAAGAGGATTCCTTCCACATGGGACATGGATATTGGTGTTCATCCAAGCCATGCCCCTGCCAGGGCTCAAATACCCCCTGTTATGGTGAACTGCCCTCCTAAATACAATTAGAATTTAATCATACTCGAAAACAATTGCTTCCTAGATTTCAGGCCAGTGCTGGGAACAGCTACTTAGGCATCTGATTGATGGGGAAAAAAAAATATTAGCTGGTACGTTCTAAACCTTGCCAGTCTCAAGTCCTTATGCAAGCTCATGCCAGATAGGAGTGATCCCACTGGAAAGCTGAAGTGGTAGAGATCTGGATACAGAGAAGGCAAAATACTACCAGTCCTCCTCTGCTTTGGGAAGCTCTGAAGTGTGTAAAACTGAGTTCAAAAGATGTGCTGTTCTCCAGGTGGTGGAAAGGGTGCAAGCCCCAGGCTGTGCTTAGCTACAGCCATGCATTTTCCTCATGTTCCTCAAGACAAGGGGACGGGAAGAAGCTCAGGGGCTTCAGTTCTCACTGCTGGTTGGAGCTCTGCTCTCCACAGGAGTGCAGGAGGTGGAGGGCACCATTCCTTACCTGGGCTTTCTCCCCGTGAGCCTCATGTACAGGTCGTAGAGGATGGCAGGTGCTTTGTGGCTGACAGTGATCCAGTACTGGTTTATCAAGTAGCTGGAGGTCATGTGGGCGTTGGGTGTTCGGAAGGCCTGCTCCAGAGGGTTCCTTTTGAACGTGGACATGACGTACTGCCCTGCAGGGAACAGGCATTTTTCACTGGCAAGCACCCACTTCCAGCTGGGCATGGTGTGGCACAGCCCAAGTTATTGTGCTTCACACCTCCAGCCCGTAGCTCTCTGAACTGTGCCACCAGAGCTTGGACATGCTTTTGTCCTTTCTGCCGTGACAACTGATTACTCCATCTATTGCCCATTTGAAACCCAATCCTGCTCCAGACTTAACAAAAACCCCCTTGCCAAAGCACCAAAACATAAAGGAGGAAAAGCAGGCAGCTGTAGGAGCTCCAAGGAGCTGTAGTTCTTCTTTCACCTGCAGCAGATGTAAAAGAAATTGGTAAGTGCTAACATTTCTTTAGATCACTGAAAGCAAACTTTGATCTGCTAGCATAAAATAAAAGACTTCATTACATCCTTTGAAACCACATCTGACCCATACCACCAAATGTCTGCCAGCTTTCAGAAGACCTCTGGATGCTCTAAGGCAGCAAACTGTCTAGCATTCTTAACTTGAAAACAAATGATAAGGTAAGAATCTTCCCTTCCCTTTGCATGCTAAGGCACAAAATATGCTGGGTCTGAGCTCTGGCAATGGCACAGTGCCACAAAGTGGCATCTAGATGTGCATATCTGGGGCATTTGCATATTGCAGAGGCTTAATAGAACTGCAGTAGATGAGTATAAGACTGTCATCCTAGGGACTGATAAACAGATGGTGCTCCTATTTCTGAGCACCAGTGAGCTCAAGAAAGAAGAAATGTGGGCTTTTTTCACTTTTTAAAAAATTGATTTGAGAGTTAACGACATCAGTCTGTGTTCATATTATAGTTTAGTCTCTAAGCTTATGTTACAAATAGAAAATCAGATAAGAATTTGCAAGCCACAAGAAACATCCAGATCATCCTCAGATAAGCAGATTCCAATCATAATATTCAGACAGGGCTCTCTAGTGTCTGTGTTCAGCTCATTACTGCACTTCAAGTAGTGGCCTTTGCTGTACTTCTTCTAAGAACCCCAAAGAAGAAATTTGTCACCTCTAGGAGCTACTGCAATAACTCAGTGGGTGGGTGGTCTTTCCCCTCCAATCTCAACACAAAAATGCAGCAGCAAATATGACAACTCAAAGGCAGGTTCTGCATGGGGACAATCAGACACTGGTCTCACCCAGGTTATCTACTGAGAATAAATTAATTAGAACTTAAGAACTTAATTTTTGCCATGCTGAACACCATTTCCCAGCCTGTTTTAAAGTTTAGTTTTGAGAAGAAACTGCAAAAAGTACTTCACAAAGTCAGACTAACCAGATTCTCACTGCAGCAAAGCAGAATGTGCTTCTTCAAATTACAATTTAGTTGTTTGACCAAATCTTTGTGACAGCAGGGAAAGTAATAAGAAAGTAAGGGGGAAAAAAAGCCCAAGGCATAGCATTATTTGGAAAAGAAATAAATCAATTAAGGTTCCTTTTAACACTAGGAGGTTTTGTCTGTCTGGAGAGCTTTAGAAGGAACTGCCTTGCAACGAGTGTTTAAGCATAAACTCTCTTCTAGATCTTTTTCTCTTCCCTCCCTCCCTCCAAACTCATCACCTTGGTACTCAAAGTGTCACCATCTTGGGTCACTTCTGTTCCCAAACCTCAGTATCCTCAGCCCAATCCAGCCTCAATTTCTCTCTTTGGTCTTTCTCTCTGTGAAAAATCCCTGCTCTGTTGTGTCCACCTGATGCCTTTTCCTGGTCTTAAAATCAGGAGTCAAACACGGTTAGAAGGGAAAAAGGGATTTTACTTTGGGATTTATTTTAAGGATCCTTAGGTGCACCACGGCCAGGTCGAATGCACCTCCATGCACACCCCAATGCACCCCCACCAAAGATCTGGGATCACATTAGAGCTGTTACTAATTAGCACATCTATCAAAGATTCCCCAGGGAGAGGCTCCAGTGAGCCCCCCTCCCCAAGGAACCTTCCCCTGGATGGTTCTATCTGAGTTTACAAAATGTGTTCTGGAGAGGCCCTTGGGCTCTGGGCACACTGATCCCTCACTGCGAAGCTTCTGAAATGTTCAGTCTCCCAGCCTGACAAACAAGTCCAGGAATGTAGGCAAAAAGCACCAAGAATACAGAAGCTATAAAAAGGTATAACAAGGGTATAAAAGAAAAGGCAAAAATCATCCTGGCATCACACCTGCCACTCCTACAGCAGGTCCTGGTGTCACCTGGCCTGACCAGGTAGCCCAGGCACTCCCCTCTGCAAACCCCATGTTTGCTTTGCACTAAAATCCTCAGTCCCAAGCCAGCTGACTCCCATTCTCCTCCCTGGTTTCTCAGCAGCTTTCAGACAGGACCCTCCACCCTGGTGACAAGTCACACACCCTGACTCCTTGAGCAGAATTATGTCTATTTCCCAAAAAGAAATTGGTAGGACACTGAATTGAGGATTCAAACTGTATGACTGCAGGTGTAACATCGTGATGCAGTAAATCCTTCCCAAACTCATTTCTTCAGCCATGCAACATCTTTAAAGGCAAAATTTTCCACTTTAGTACTCCCTCCTAATTCTCTGCAGCATGCTGCTCTCAGGAAAACTGTGGCTACAACATGTGGTAGAAAGAGCTTCATAGTGTCACCCAAGGAGAAATTTTTGTCTTCAGTCCCATCACACAGCTGAGGAAGCTGCTACTGCTGCTGCACCCAGATGATTTCATGGCTAAATTCACAATTATAAGCAGAGGAACAGAATAAAATCAAAGACAATACACTAATACATTGCTGTTTTCATCAGTAAATTTACACTGAAAAAGGGTTAAGAAAGGCAAACCTCAGAGAGTGGTGCTATGGTGGCTTTTGCTGAAGTAGCAGCTGAAGAGCTTTGCACCCACTCCTCTGAAAAAGCCACAGAAGATCTGTGACTAACCACAACATTTTCTCTCTCATTAAAAGAAAAACAAAGGCCAGGAACTCGGTGTGGTATTCTCAGCACTCAGGCAACTGCTGAACCCTCTTCCCTGCTAGGCCACTTGATCAAATATCATGGTTAAGACAATTATTCTGTAAATGCAATTATGGTCTGATTCTCTGCTGACTTGGTTTGCCATGTAAATAATTCAAGGGGAAGAGCAAAGCAAAGGCTGAGAGGTGGAGTATTTAAAGCACAAAGACATGAATGCAAGGTCAACAGACAGTAAACCAGGCCCTGTACATCTGTCCATGAATGTACTGACTGTACACAGTATTTCACAGTATACAGCTGAAACAAATTCTGCTGGCTTCAGCATGAATTTTTTTCTGCAAGGGTGTCAGAATCTGTCTCCCTTTCTTTCACCACTGCCTCACTTGAAGAAAAGTCAGCTATGAAAATAATTTTATTTTTTTCCCACTGACAAAACTCAGGATCAAAATACAAACTGTTCTTGAAGCCAACGTGTCATCTCAATGCTTGCCTCCTCAAGTGCACACCCGTTGCTTCTGTGCAGGATTTTCTGATGGGCAAGAAAGACCACTTCACTTCCATAATATCACAGAATCCTAGAATGGTTTGGTTTGTAAGTGCCCTTTTCCTCACAGGACCCTCACCCACTGCAGCTGGGCCCGCCAGAATGCAGTTTGAATGCCATCTAAACAGTGGAAACCAATTCTTCAAAGCCTGTTTGAAGAATGCTGTTGATATCTGACAGTGCAAGGAACCCTGTGCATGTTCTCCATTTAAATGAGACCTTACCCATTTCTCCCCAGAAGAAAGGGTTGATTCCCCCTGTTGTGCAGTTGTACACCAACAAGTTTTTCGGTCTGGAAAACAGAAAGAAGTATTATTTAGAGTTGTGAAGAAAAACCTCCATTTCGTAGGGAAGGGATTACAAAAACAATCAATTTCAAGAAAATTCCCAGTTTAATACCAAACAAAGTCTGGGTTTTGTGGTGTGGAACTAAATATGGATCACACTAGTTTTATTTTTCCCTTCAACATAAGTCAAGAATTAATCAAACAGTTTTCTTGACCTAAGCCTGCCTTGCCAAGGGTGTCAAGTAATGACATCAGTACAGCATTTTTCTTACTGTATACTTGAACACTTCACAGTTTTAATTTGGTGGTTTTCTTAATAATGCTTTGAGGGGAAAGCTGGTGAGCTGCTCTTCAAAGTCCTTTTAGGATCCTTATTTAGCTTACTGGATGTAGCTCTACCCTCAGCTCAGAGGGCTTACCCTGTCTTTCAAAGTAAAACACTTCTGCCTTTTATTTGCCTGGGTTTGATCTCTCAAGAGTTTCATAAACCTTCAGAATAATTCATGTGGTTTATTCTCTGTACTCCTACCCAATGATTAAAGGCCAGGCCAGAGGTTCATGGGAAAAGATCCCAAATCCTTAATGTCAGTTCTACATACCTGAAAGGCATCTTTAATAACTACGATTTAGAACTCTTTTCCATTTGACTCATACCCTTCTCAACAATGCAAAGAAGGGAGATTTTTTAGATCATATAACCTGTAAGTCCATAATATATTTATACTGTGCAGTGTTTCCCAAGGAAAACACTCAGAGTTTTTTTACCAAGAAAACTCCAGAGGACACTTGAAAAGCAACTCAATGAAAAGAAGGCCCAAAAAAACACTTCTGCAAAGCTCTTGGCCTTCAGAAGAGTGACTTCTGAGAGGCAAGAAACAGGTTCTCACCTGTAGCTTTAGGGATTTTTTAACTCTAAACCCTGCCTTAATTGCTTCTTCTATACTTTCAGTGCTTGCCCACCCTCAGGGAGGAAACGCCAACCAGAAAATGTATCAACTGGCCTCTTGCACATGTTTTTTAATCAGCTCCTGGTTCCCTTCAAAGTGCTGGTGAAGGGACCAAATATTCCAGGTGTGTGGCCCAAGAGGAATGCCATGCAGAGGGATTCTCTCCCACCTGTGCACAGCCGTGTACCACCCGACTGCCAGCGTCAGGTTGATGGCGACGTCGACGGGAATCATGTCTGCCACCGCTTCGTTGTTGGCAATGACGGTCCGCAGGATGCCCTTGCCTGCCTGTGGGACACACGGAGACAGGGAAACAGTCACCCACTTCAGGCTGGGCTGGCAGGACTCCAGCAGCATGCACTGGGGACAGGCCAGCACGGGAGCAGTTTCTTCTGCTGCAGAGTATTTGGTTTCTGTGACAACAAAGATGGATTTCCCGTGGATCCCACTGCCCTGCATTTTCAGAGGAAGCCTGGAAACGTGGTGATGCCTGTGCTGTGTACAGCAAGAAGAGCTGTGACTCTTAATTTAACTCAATATGAAAGAAATACCTTAGGAAAGAAACGTATCTGAATTTGCTGATGTGAAATTCCCAGTCATACCTGAGAGTTCCATTTTCTTAAGTGACACAGGCAGACAGAGGTCTGGAGTGTCCCTCAGAGACTGCAGTCACTTTGGAAATGACACCAGTAGGCTTTCTGAAAAGTTGACTACCTTTCCTTTGGATGTATTCCCACGCTCCTCTTTTCCAGAGCTGTCTCTTAAGCACAAAGATACAGTCAAAGGATGCCCCCTGCCTTGAAGAGTACATCACCCACCAGAAGTCAGTAAGAGGAATCGGCAAAAATACAAAGTACTGACAACCAAACAGAAGGAATAGGCAAGAACAAAAAGCCTTCACCTTGCTTTGGCTGGAAGTGCATTTGTCAGGGGATCAGGCTCCCCAGAATAATATACATTTAACCTGAATGCTTATCAAGGGGTTTCCATGATGACCATTCAGGCTTTGGAGGTTCCACAGGAGAAACACAGCAACAGCATTGCAGACTGGATCAGAGAGGCCAAGGCAAAATACAGAAACATGGGGGTGGAATGGGTGAAGGAACTTTACTTGGTGTGTCAGGGCTGAGCATGTAAGAGAAGAAACTCCACATGGCAGAGTCAAGGTTGCAATCAAGTTATTTCTCACGTGGGAAACAATGCAGTGAAGCCGAGGAGCCAGGGAAAAAGCTGAGAGGATAAAAGTGCTGGTGAAGCAAGGAAGGAAGAAAACCTCCTGTAATTTAGATCCATGCAAAAGCAGAGGGAAGGACTGAGTAAAGGAGCAAAAGAACATCTGCTACAGATCCATCAATATTTAAAAGTTAGGGGAAAGGAAATGTTATAGCTTTTCTTAAATTATTTTCATACAATCTGAAAGTCCAATTTCATTATAAAATAGATAAAGTTTTTCTACAGCAACTGAACAGGAAGTACCTAGTTGTGAAAACCTCTTGCCTGAAGTCTGAGGAGACAAAAAAAGTCATTAAAAAAGCATTTAAGACTTGCTGTTAACTTGTAAAGCATGTGCCATTGGCTAGTGGTCATTGGTGGCTTTAAGGGACACTGTATCTGCATTTTAGGAGTTGTTTATCTCCTGGGGTCTTTTTGGTGGCTGTCCTCCTCCTCCTTTCCCCTTCTGCAATCAGATGTGTTTGTTAGATTTCACAGCTTGCAAGTAAGGGAATACCACTTCTGACTGATTTTCAGGAACTGAGACTTCTGAGTAGTCCCATCTCATCCTTTGTGTATCTGGCAGAGGGATCAGCCTCTGACACAGACAACAGTGCAAGATTCCCCACATGGCTCACTCAATCCTCTTCAAACCTGTGCCATGCATTAACTTCTGCTGCCATGGTTAGGCTCAGACATTAAAATTTAACTTGCAACATCACTAGGATTTTCTGTGGGTTCTCATTACCGGGTTTTTTCAAGAGAAAAAAAAAAAAGAGCAGAAAGAAAAAAGGAAGCAACCAAGCTCAGGTCTGAATTTTCCACTGCTGTGAACACATGCCCACTAGAGACCACTGTGTGATCACCTATCACATTTTCACAGGTACACTAAGACCTTTCTGAGGTCTTCAAAATGAGGATGTTTGATGGATCTGCTGCAAAATGTATTCAGAGCAGCATGCAATGGTCACACACACAAGGATGATTCCGAGATTTCCCATGTTTTGTATTTAACAAAGGCTTCAGGTTTAAGTTTTTTAGGTTACTTATTACACTGAAAATGGTTCAGTGGTACTTTCATCAGGTATGGCTTGGTTTCTATTTATAGATGCTGACATTTTTCTCTTTAGTGAAATAGAAGCTGCTGTAAAGTGAAACCTCCAAAATAATTTCCCGCTCAGAGTCTGATGTTTCTGGACAGCCTTTCAGCTGAGGTGCTTTGGGGCCAGTCACTGTCCAGACCACAGATGAAACCAGTTGTGCCCTACAGCTTCACTGCCTTGCAGGGAGGAAGGTCTTTGCTTGTGATAGGGAACAGTGAGACAAAATGTCTTAATTACACTCCAGAGGAAATGTAATTAATTTCATTTTGTTCCTCAATCAACAAACACAGCTCCCCACAGCAGCTGGAGCAACTGTAGGCGAAAGAAACATAATTAGATTATCAAGAACAACTTGGACTCCCATATTTCATGAATATTGAAAAGAAACGTGTCTATTTATGGAATGAAATTATCAGACTCAAAACTAATGCATCACTCAGATGTTCAAGGGTTCGGTTTCAAACAACTTACCACATTCAAGCATGTTAATTCATATACTTATTAATTCCCTCCCTCCAGAAGAAAAAAGTCTCTTAGGTCCCTAATAATAAATACCTTCCCCTTCTGGAAAACATCCCAAACAACTTTGTCTCTACAACCAACATCCACTGTCACTGTTTTTTGTCTTTTTCTTGGCTAACTCTCAATGTAGTTACCACATTTCATCAACCAAGAGCTCAGTGTAGGTGACATGAATTTCATTGTCTCTTTATCTACTATACTGAAAAACCCCAGAGCTTCAATTCAAAAAATACCATCTCTTTTTCAAATCTCAGTGCAAGTCTATTCTTTTATATAAAAAGAGAAGGTACTTCCCCACAGTGACCCTAGAATCTCCTAATCTTTGTTTTCCATGGAGCTAACTTGGATCTAAAGACACAGGCTGCATCTGCATACAAAACCTGGCCCACGGTTTCTTGCAAACCAGTTCTGGATAAATTTTGTGACAGACATCATCAAAAGTTATGATTAAAAAAAGAAAAAACCAACAGCAACAACAACAACCAAAAAAAACCAACATAAAATTTGTGTACAAAGTTAAAACCTGACACATGAAAATGTTATGAGTGGATCTGCAAAATTAGGGAAATGCAAAACATTGCTTGATCTTGATACCACCAGGAAAGAACCCAGAAACCAGCACAAGATGCTGGGACCAGAGCAAAGAGGCAGTACAAGGTTCTTGAGTCGTCACCAAGGAATAGAAGGCTTTTTTTAAAGAAACTGTGACATAATTAGAAGTCAGTAATTTGTGAGCAAAAATTGAATGCCTCTGAAATGTACAGATGGGGTTCAGATGAAAGCATTAGCTGGGATATACACACTATTTCACCTGTGCATTCCATAACTGTAACAGTTTCTATTTATGCTCTACTTCAGATACAAACAAGTTTTCTTAACAAGATGATATTTGGATTTTACTCTGCTCTCCCATGATTGCAGACCACAAATCCTTTTATACACTGCACCAGGCTGATTAGAACATAGTTTTGACAAAGTAATGAAGTTGGCCAACTCAAACATCAACATAGGTATCTGCCCAGAGCTATACAGCATTATGGATTGACAAAGAGACCTAAGGCAGTGATTTTAGTTCAGAAAAAAAAATAAGGCAGGAGAAAAGGTATGAAGCTTTACTCTTTTCAGGTATTAATTGGAATGATTATTTTCACCTCAACAAGGAATATTTTATCAAGTTATTATTTATCTTATAACTTGTTCCTCACCATTTTGCAAAGGCATTATTTACACCAGTGATAGAAAAAAATATAGTGAATTATCCATGTGACTGGCAGAGTCTGAATCAATCACACACATTATGTGAGTGTAGTCTGTACAGGGAAAAGTCCTGTACAAAGCAGTGGCAAGTGGGAGCCAGAGTCTTTGGTGTTGTGGAGGGATAACAAGTCACAGCACTGGATTTAGAAACAATACACATAAAGACAAATGAAAGGATAAATACTGCTGCCTTGTATTGACAGTGGCCTGGAAAAACCTGGCTTGGAAAATAAAGTTGTGTTAAAAGAGTCAAGCTGTGACACCCGTGAATTACCCTCATTTCAAGGATACATCTTTTGCCTTTTCTTTGAAAATCTGGCCAAATGTATCCAAACCTTTGGTATTTTCAGAGTTTTTAGAAACTGCAATTCACATTTAGTGAACCAGCAACATGAATACTCTGGCAGTGTCATTTTTTGAGCTCAGCACAAACAAACCAACCTCTGAATCCTACCAGCTGACAGATGTGTGGCAAGTGTGTGTCATCCTTCTCCCAGAAAACTCAGACTCAGAAAACTCCTCTGGCCCTTTACTGCACACAGTTTCTAAGGGGGGCTAAGCAGAGTAACATCAGAATTGCTATTTTAGTAACTCAAACTCTGCTTTAAGGGGAGCTTAAGTAGTAAGCAGACGTACCGCAATAAATATTCCGCTGGTCCCATTGAAGTTGTCAATCCAACCCTGCAGAAAAGAAGAATGATTAGTGTTCCCTCCAGTGGTATGTTGCTTACACAGGCTTCTAAATGATGACAGTGGTGTGGTGTAGACAAAGATGGAAGGAGACACCAGTTTAGATGGATGCCAGCCCATCTGGGACAGCTGCCAGGACGCCAACCAGTACCAGGGGATACACTGCCTGCAATTTACTCGTCAACAACAGAATCTAAGTTTGTTTTTAGAAACCACTTCTTTCCTATTCCCTGGCCTCAGGAATAAAATCTGGCTTTAAACACCGCAGTGTCTTGGTGCTGCCACACTTGCTGAAAACACCTGGAGTGATATTTACTCTTGACAGACAACATGCAGCTGTCACTGGGAGTGATTTGATCGCTCCAACTAATTTCTACAGCAAGGAAATAAAAAAAAACCCAAAACCCAACCAAACCACACCACTCCTTTCAAATCTCATCCTACTTCAGGTCAGGGAAGCTGCCACTTGTGGGAGCTGGAGTTCAGAGCAGTGATGAGCTGTTTGACCTGGAGCAGGCTGTGACACCAAACAGAGCTCTTTGTCTTTCCAAGATGGGGAGCTTGGCCCAGAGCCTTGGCTATATCTCAGCCATCTCTGGCACACTTCAGGCTGCATGAAAACCAAAGGTGACTTTGTGCTGCCTTTCCAGTTTGGCTGCAATGTTAGGGCACATTACTCCTACCAGTATATTTAGCTTAATGAATGATCTCATTCCAGAGTACAGCTGCATTTAATTACTGAGTGCCTGACATCTTTACCTCAACCAGAATGCACCAGGAGTACGACTGACCCTCAGATCCCATGTTTTGAGCACAGAAACTCCCCTGGTGTGCCTGAATGGACAATCAGATACAAGCCCAGCATTCTGCACCATAACTATCCCAGCTCTTGTTATTATTGCTTAAATGTAATCTTTACACAGGAGTTCTTCCTGCAGATGCTGTAGAACGCTTGCCGCTCTACTCCAGCACAGGTTCTCCACCTCTTCCACACATTTTCCTATGAACTGGACACTTGTTTCTCAAGACACTGCTAAAAGGAGGGACAGATTCCTGACAGTACCACAGCTCCAGCTGCATCCAAAGGCTCTCAGTAGGGAATTGTGTATTCATGCTTACTGGAAAAGGCTCATGCCAGCTGGCTCCCACGATGGATGGCCTGATGATAGCAATGTTCAAGTTTCCTTTCTCTTGCTGAATCAGGTACTCTGACAAGGCTTTGGTATAGGTGTAAGTGTTGGGCCACTCCCCAAGCAGCTTGGGTGTGATGTCTTGAATGATGGATTCATCCAACCACCTACAGGAAACAAGAACATCATCATCCACCGTGCAGGGAGAGAAAAAGACTCGGACAAAACAGACCAGTGAGACAGGAATCCTCACCTGAAACAGAGGATAAGCCAGTCAAAGCTATTTAATGTTTGGATTTAAAACAGCTCTGTTGGAGAAGGTTACTTTTGCCTTCAAGGTGCAAAATAAACTTTGGTGAGTTTCATGCTAAAATGCCTGGCTCCAGTTCAGGTACCTCTGCAAACTGACTTTAGAGCAATCTCTTACATGGTTATTGCTTCATTGCAATCTGTAACATAAATATTGCCATGGTCGAGAGCCTGATGGAGCTCTCCCAGCTAGGAATCCCACTAGGCAGTGCTCATTCTTAGCCAACACAGTCCCTGTATGTGCTCAAACATGTTCCTGGATATTCTGGGAAACCATGAGTTAGCAAGTCATGTAACATTACAAAGGTCTCAAAAGCTGGAACAACGTCCTACAGGGATATTATTCCAGCAGTGGATTTCTGTCATTTAGAGTGTCAGATGCTCCTTCTAGCAGGCTTTCCTTAAGTTTATTCACACTGTTGGTGCTTTAAAAAAACCAACCAAAACCAAACCACCAAAAAACCCCAAAAGAACTCTGCCAAGTTGTTTTTTATCTTTTAAGGTATTCAAGTACCTAATCCATCAGAAGCAGTTATTCAGATAGCTTTCAAAAAGAAGCCTTTTCCACCATGGAGCTGCAGGAAGGGCCTAAAGCCCAAAGGCTCTTCGCTGGCACAGCAACAGGACCTCACAGGTCCTGCCAGCAGCTGGGTCTGAAGGACAAGAACTGGCTGTGCTTCCAGAGCCCTCACACACCACTGCCAGTCCCTGAGAGGCTCTCAGCAGCCTGGAGTTACACCACGGAATCAAAGATTAGCTCCAATAATCCAATTTGTAATTAAGTCAACAGACTTAAGAGTTCAGTCCGAAGGGGTGGACTCTTCCTGGGGGCACTGCAAGGATACTGCTTCCTGCAGATCCTCACCTCACCCCTCCCTATCTTGCATTTCAGAAAAAGGCAGAGGTCAAGGGGAGAGAAATATGATGCCAATTGTCACACCTGAAGAAATGCTTGATCCTGTCAACCCTGCAAAGACCTGGTGGCTCAGGTGGCACAGCACTTTTCAGATGGCTCTCATTGGGCACAGATGGATAATTGTTGTATGAGAATACACTGATTCACAGGGGAGGGCTGGATGCAGCAAATCTCTCAGTTTTGGAATGAAAAATCTGACAATTTGTAGTATATACAATCTTTTCTTTAAATAAAAAAGCCCTAAGGATGCACAAACACCTTCCTTTGCAAGTCTGGTCCAATGCTGCAGAAACAAGGCAGAAGAAAGCATTTAAACACAAAATATGAACTATGCAGAGGTTACAAGCAGCACATAATATTGACATAAATTGCAAAGCCTGCTTAGGCAGCCATTGAACCTCAGGGTCTCAGCTAAACTGCAGTTGTTCGAATCTGTGGAGTAGCTAAATGTGAACCTACCAAAAGGAGATGGCTATGTCTGCAGAGCCTGGAGGAAGACCAAGTTCATTTGGGAACTTTGGTTGTGTGCAAGTTTTTTCCTTCTCTTTTTTTTTTCTTTTTATACTAGGAGGTTGCAGGTTTGCATTCTCACAAAGCAAAGCCAGGTGAGAGTGCAGAAGTATAAGCAGAGGCGATTTCCCCCTGCCCTCATCCTTCCAGAGAGGTCTCTGCATTACCTAAGGACCTGTCCCAAGGGTAGCAGCCTGCCAGGTGATTTGATTGACCAACATTCCCATCAGGGGAGTTGAGCTGACAGCTCAGCAAGGAGAGCTGCTCTGTGACCTACTTGGAAGATTCTGGAATGCTAACTCACGAAAGCTGATGCTTCTGCTCAATGCTGCAGCTGTCCCTTCCCAGCAAGTGATGCAAATGAAACAATAACTTCTCCATTATATGCACCGACTTACTCTGCCACAGGAAAATATTGTGTTAATAGCTTTGCATTAGTGAGAATCTTTCTTGCAAGCAATGATGGATCTTTGTTTCCTGCAACAACCAAACCGCAGCTTCAGCTGAGACTTGGCTGTGTGCTGTGTTCCTTACCTCAGCACACCCTTCAAAGCTGATTTCCTTCAGCTTCAGCTTAAGGCAAACCATGCTTGATGCAGCAGATAATATGTTTCCCCTATTGGCCTGGCAGCACTTCGAAGTGTGACTTTTGGTTTTACACAGCTTAAGCCTCAGGGTTTACTTGCAGGTTAAATATCAGAATACTGAAACAGGAAGATGTAACAGGAGGGTAAGAACAGAAAAGGAAACAGCTGGGAGTCCTCCTCGAGATTTCAGGTGAATAAGTAATCATAAGCATATAAGTGCATGGCCAAAAGCACTGTTAAATGGATGTTATTGCATCCAGTTGTTTGATTATCCCTCTCAAAGCACTTGCAGAACAGCACTTTAAGACAAGGGTTGGTTGGCTGATGCAAAACAGAACCTGTATTTCTCTCCATTTTCGAAGGCAGTTTGTATTTCCTTGTCTGCTTCCCCTCCCTCCCCTTTGAAGGTAAAATTCTGATACTGTTACTCCCCTCTCTCTGAAACCTTCCCTACCCTGATATCCATGCACTATTTCTTTCACTTACATGGCAAATATTAAAGGTGCATCTCAAACATCATCCCCTCTGCTGCACTTTCAAGCTATGACACATAAATTCTTACTGTTTTATATGAAGCAGCTGAAGTAACAACCCCTGATGTGGCCAGGCCCTTCTCCACGCTTCTGATGAGCAATCTGACTGTGCAGCCTGTGCTGCAGTCTTTTTTTTTTAATCTGAGCCATCAACACTAATTGTTTTCAGAGCTGCAAGTCATGGTAAGCTTTTTGGGACAGTGAAATGCAGTCTTGACAGTGATGAACTCCAAAGGACATTATAAAACTGAGTAAGTGGGCAAAAAGATGACAGAGCAGCTTCACTCTTAGGGAAAAGCAGTCTACCAGAACTGGTGTTAGAGGTTGCTGAGCTCAGAACTGGCAAGTGTAGGTAAGCAAAAGCTCTTGACTCACGGCTGACAGCTCTGAAATCTCCATGTCAGTGAGTAGCAGCAGACAAAAACCAACAATAACAAAAAAAATCAATGAAATGCTGCACATCATCAGGTACTGAGAACGAGACCAGCTTTGTAATTTGGGAGCTACTTAAATAAAACTTTGAGTGACCACACCTTGAGTCCTGCATGAAGCTCTGTCTGACCCCCACACCTCAGGGAGGGAGTAGAGTTAAAGAACAGGTAGAGAGGAAGGACAACTAAAATCAGCACAAAGACACATCCATCAGCACATGAGGGGACAGTAAAAAGGCTGAGACTCTTCAGGTTTCTGTGAGGAGAACAGAAAAGAGTATCCAGGCTGGTGTGGTTACCCTAAATAGCATCTCCCAGTGACACTCTTGAGGGCAAGATATTGGGCCAGGTGGCCCATTGCTCTAATGCACTAAGACACTTCTCAAGTTTTTATCATGCTCCATTTACTGAATAAATGATAAATGATTGATGACTACTAGCTGGAAGTAAACATATCCAAGAATATGAGCTACTAGAGAAATTAAAGTAGAAAATACTAGTTTGTAGTAACTTTTCTGGAGCAGTGATTAAACATTTAATTGTTTCTTAAGACAAATTTTTTTTTTAAATAAAAAATCAGCAGTCCTTAGTGGGCATTAATTAATTTCATCTTCCATTACCCTAAATCAAGAAGAAGAAAGATTTTATAGCAGCTCTTTGGGTTAATAGTTCACAGATCAGTTGCTTTTATCACCCACTAGAAAATGAATGAAAACACATTAACAGTTGTGGGGAAATTCTTCTAAGGAGAATAAGATGATAAGACCTTTATCAGCTGATCTTGTTATGCTTTCTAATTACTCTTTGTTCTGGTAAATTCAGCTAACCAAGTTTTTTTGTTGTTTCACCAAAGCTGTGTATTCCTGTCCATGTTGAGAGGACATAGCCTCATGCTGTGCCAGGAGAGGTTCAGGTGGAAATCAGGAAGGTTTTCTTCACTGAAAAATTGGCCAGGCATTGGAAGGGGCTACCCAGGGATGTGGTGGAGTCACCACCCTGTAAGTGATCAAAACCCAACAGGGCGTGGCAGTCAGTGCTCTGGTTTAGTTGACAAGGTGGTGATCAGTCAAAGCTTGGACTTAGTGATCTTAGAGGTCTTTTCCAACCCAAATGATTCACACTGAACTGTTTAAAAAAGCCTGTTTCTTACTCATCCCCATATAGCTACAGTTAAATACCACAGGATTTCTGAAAGAAGTGGAAACAACATTGGAAAGCTGAAGAGATGAAAGAAATAAGGCATATGAAAAAAATCAGTTCTTACTAAGGCAGCAGCAGAACTGAGTGTTACAGAAAGCAGCAACTCCACTCCTGGCAGAAAATACATTCCTGCAGAACTTAATACTGGACTCTCATGAAATCCGAGTCTTTAAAAAAACAAAAAGAAACAGCAGTAACAGCAACTCTGAACAGAAATCCCACCCGATTCTATGAACAGCTCCCACGTCTGCTGCAGGATGAAGGGAAGCCAGCACTGGAAGGGGCAATGCAGCTCCTACTTACTCTACTAAATCAAAGAGCTTCTGGGGCTCGGCTGGGGGCGGGTAGATGATCTCCTCGATGCATTTCCGGACACAGTTTGCATAGGCAGTGGAGATGTGGATGAAGGCCTCGAGGTTGCGCATCTGCCGGGCCAGCTCGAGGAGCCGCTGCGTGCCCATCACGTTCAGCTGCAGGGCATGTCTAAGGAATGCAGGGAAAACAAGCAAAAGGCATTTCACTGGGAAGAACATATAAAGGCCGAGCCTTATCCAAACATCGTTGTGGAAAGGGAAGTCAGGGAAGAGCCGGAGACATGGTGGAGCAGAAAGCGTCAGTGAAATGCCAGTGTGAAACCAGCTGTCAGAGCAATGCTGTTGGATTTGCTGCTCTGAACACTGAATGTCTCTCAAATATTTTTACTCAATTTGAAGGGTTACAAGTAGCACTTCAATACCATCTCTAAATGTGACACGTTGGCCACCCCTCCCTGGAACACACATTTCTAACCACCGAGGCACTGTGGTTCCTGTGTCACCCATTCAGTATTCTCTGGAGGGACCACTGCTAAGCCGGATGAACACAAAGTTTCAGAAAGCAAGAAAGGGTCCTTGGGCCCAGAAAAATGGATTCATAGCCTCATAGAATGGCCTGGCTTGGAAGGGACCTTAAAGATTATCCAGTCCCCCCCCCTGCCATGGGCAGGGACACCTTCTACCAGACCAGGTTGCTCAGAGCCCCATCCAGCCTGGTCCTGAACACTGCCAAGGATGGGGCGGCCACAGCTTCTCTGGGCAACCTGTGCCAGGGCTTCAGGACCCTCACAGTAAGGAATTTCCTCCTAATATCTAATCTAAACCCACTCTCATTCAGTTTGAAGCGATTCATAATCAAAGAACACACAAGTGGAGATAACAGCTTAAATTCCCAAGGAATGGAGATGAGAATGGATAAGCATAAGAGAAAGAATATCCTGGTTAGCAAGGCTGACCTTCAAGCACCCACCATAGCTAAAAGTTGTCCTAGAGACAATCTGCAACAGATCTCAGCCAGCAGACTGTTGCATGCTTTGTACTGGCAAAAAAACCACTTTCCTGCACAGAAGGGAAAAGGTTCAGGAATATGCAATCAGCTCAGCCTGGGAGTAGAAGCTTTCAAAGACATGTAAAATATTAGGAATTATGCCATGAAGCAGAGTGTACACCAAAAATCCTTAATTATGTTGAAGAGAAATTGTAAATAGTCCAAAGGAATGAAAACATCAGCTAAAGAGTACAATCTGTATTCGGATCACAATATCTAAAGCTAGAGATACTTTTCTTTATTACATGCTGCTATTAAAGAATAGCATTTTCTAGATTTCTATTTCCTCCTGCCCTTCTAGCAGGATGAATTCTTCTACTAGAGCTACCCTTCAAACAAGAGTTACTTTTCCATGCACACTTCTGTTTGACTGCATCCCTTCTGAGAAGTGGTGACCAGAACGGTGCTCATAACTTGGGCCTAGCACAGATTTCTGCTGAGTTGCTCAGAAATCCTTTAGCCTTCAAAGGAAATATCATCTAACCCTGGTGGTTTGTAATTTGTTTTGTCATTCTTTATTTTTTTCTATTTCTATTAAAACAGCATCTATTAATATTTCAATATAACACAACTTCTGAGATTTCTGCTCTCAAGAGTTTCATCTGGAGAATTCCCTAAATGTACTGCATGTTGATGCCAATAATTCATTTAGTATCTCCACTGCTGCTTTTCCAGTATCTTCACAGCAAAGCTTTTGCCCCTTCCTTATCTATTGGCTTTACATATTCTGTTGTAATCCTTGAGTTTCTGCCACATTGAAAAAATAATTTTAATTGTGTAATCATCAAGTTGCTGCTTGAAATTCTTAACTGAGCAGCAATATTGTGCTTCCACATTTAACTTGCTAAAACTTTTACTCATCTGATATATTTTATTATTCAGTCAGGAATAATTTGATTTGAAGAACTTCTCATATTTTGCCTTCTAATCATAATTTTCCTTGTTCTGTTAGAGAGATTTTGACAGATTACATACAATCAGTCTTTACATAGTTTCTACACTGCCTGAAAGCTGATGACCTTTTAAATATCTTTCTAGTTATCCTCCTTATTAAAAATGTGGTTTCTCTTTGATGTTTCATGCCACTGAGACTTATTTTTAAAGTGGGTTCATTTGTGCATTGATTTAAGAACATTTACAGCTACTTACGTATTGGCTCAAGATTACATCAAGAGCTGCTTCCTTTCTGGTGTTTCTCTAATTAGTTGTTCTAAAAAGCAAACATTTATGGTTGACATAGCGGATATCTACTTAGCCTATGAGCAAATAAAGACTGATATAATGAATTGTGTTTTCTACTATCACAGCTTGAGTGTTTTTCAAAAGAACTGTGAGGATCTGGCTAATGCAGATCATCCACCTCGGGTTGTTGAACTGGACAATCTGCACAGAAGCACTTCCACATCTAATCTTGTTTCAGTGGCTTATTTCTGCTGGTTTTTCTTAATGGGAAAAGCCTGCCTGGACAGGCACTCCCAAGGGAACTCCTTCAGAAACCGAGCACTTATTGTAAACAGTTAATTACAGTGAGAGCTGGGTGTTTTAAAGGTTGTGTTGGGCTGCTTTCTCAAACCACAGCTCATTTCCTTCTCCAGCTACTAAGTGACAAAGAAAGGCCATTAACAACACCACCTTTAGAGACAGAATCAACACAATTTCTCTTCAAGCTGTCTCCAGCTCTGCCAAAACATCTGTTGACCTAAACCACACTTCTTCCCACCCCACTTTTAGGTGATACTTAACTCCCTTACAGTATTAGAACTCAATCCTAAAGTTCTTCCCTCTGTTCCCATGGGAATGTCCCAAGACAGTTCACTTTTGACGTGCACACGCACACGACATTTTCGGGGCACTCCCCCTGCAAGCCCAGCACAGAACCATGTGGAGCACAAACATGGAAGTGGGGAATTAGCACTGCAGACATGCAAGGGATGCTCTGAGCAGTGCCATGGTGCATCCTGGATCACACTCAGCACACACAGAAAAGCAGGACGTACTTGAGGGGTTCATCAAAGCGAACTGTGGCTGCACAGTGGAAGACAACATTGACCCGGGTCAGAAGCTCCTCCTCGTCTTCAGCACTGATGGCCAGCTTGGGCTGAGTGAGTTCAGCATTAATGGGCTTAACCTTCTCGTGGAAATTAGGGCAATCTTCTCGGACCCTGTCAAAAACCTTGAAGCACAAACAGAGAGAGATCAGGTACAGAATTAGGCTGCTGAGATCGCTTTGATTAGCAGCCAGTCTGATTACATCAATCAATGCAACTGGTACAAAAGAGAATTCCTGTCTGGGGGGACATGGGTGAGATGATAAAATAGTCCATTCACTTGTTCCCTGCCAGGAGAAAAAGAACAAAAATATACGGGGTAAAGCATTGCTCTGAAGAGATTGATCTTTTCTGCCACCACTCATTTCCTCAGACAGCCACCAAAATTCCTCTATGTCCACATCTCCTGCAAACACTTGCTACTTGACCTTGAGGGCTGCCTGTAGGACCAAAACAGGAGCTAAAGAGCAGGAGGGCAGAGTACGGAGAGGGAAAGCCTGTGCAGCATTAGACCCAAGCTAGATGGTTCTACAAAGGACTTGCAGAGAGGAGGGGAACTGGGCACATTCTTGCTCCTCCTCCTCTCCCTTTGCAGCTCCTTGTCTATTGTCACTCTGTTCCTGTCAGAGGAGTCCAGTGGGGCCCTGCTTTTGGGATGGAAGGATGGGGCATCTCAATAAGCCCCACTGCTGCAGCTGCTGAGTGCCACCAGCAGTTTTGCATAACTGAACACGTATGCAGCTGGCTGGCCTCTCAAGCAATCTTCCAGCCCTTTTTTCCCTACGAGTATGATCCATAGCTCTTTCCAAGACACATTTCTGCATAGAATAATTATATTTGAGCCATTTCAACTGAATTAATAGGAACTGTTAAGTCCAAAAAGATCCTTCCCCCTTTTTTTTGGAGGGGGTGGGGGGTGGAGCAGAATGACAACATGAAAGGTAGAAAGAATCAATAGAATAGAAAGGGTATGGGATCTGAAGAGCTATAATCTAGATTCCAAAGGATAATCACACCTCCAAAGTAACAAGTCTACTGACAGGAGCACCTAATACGGGGAGAGATTAATAAGCGATGCAAAGGATGCATCACACCATCTTTGGACACCTTTAAGAGCTGTCTAGGTAAGCAGTGACACGAGAGGCAGGGCACAGCTGAACCTGCCTTGGGGCAGGAGGATGGACCAGCTGACTTTTCAATAGCTCTGTGGTTTTGGGTCGTTTCCCCTCTGTAACCTACTCATCCGTAACACCGAGTTTGGAAATGTCTTTGCTACCATGACCTCTTGTTTTCCTAGAGATTCTTCTACCTTTGATGTGCTCAATGCTTACATATGAGCAGAAATTGTGTGACATAAATTAAACACACTAAAAGACACATGAAAGATTAAACTGATCCTAACAGCAGGGGTTTTTTTGTTGTTTGACTAAGGGATTACCATCTTTCTGCTTATCTGACAAGCAAATCTAGATAAACCTTGAGGTTCTTAGGGATAAAGAGGTGGTAAGAGAATCATTAGCCTTCCCCATTATGCACCACACACACTCTGTACTTATTTTAAATTGCCACACAGCTGCACATCCTTCATAAACCTGAAACTGTAGCCCATGTTAGGACAAGACAAAGCCATTTCACTGTTCTCAGCTGCACCTGAGTGCACACATCTTTCATCAGTATGGCTAGGCCAGGAAACAGATCTGTAGACAGAGAGAGTTATTCATGGGCAGAAGTGTTGGTGAGAGATGGCTGGACTGCAGGAACTGAATTCCCAGGCACCAACAGCCTTAATGTCTCCAAAAAGCTGGTTTTCTAACAAGATGCTACACTGGCTCTCCAAATATGCATCATCTCATGAGAGATCACATGCCAGCAAACCCTGATGGGACACAAAATGGAAAGGTTTCTCAGAGAACCCACGTGAGCTATCTTGTGGGATTCTCAGGAATATTAGTTTGCATCTGTTTGTTCTATTGCAAAGAGAGTGCAAAACGCCACAAAATGGGAGTTATTTTCTACTCGCTTGGCATAAATAATGCAAAGGCAGAGAAAGAATGAATCAGCCCTTTCTCCGTTTCAGTCACGGCATATAAAGTAAGAGTAGTATTTCTGCAGTGCCAGCCTTGGACAGCTAAATCCTTCCTACATCTCCTCCTGACATTCCCTCTGCAGAAAATATCCCCTTCGGCTTCTGTGCCTGCTGCTACCACATGCCACTCAGCTGCTGCAGTTTTTCATCCCCTCCAATGATTCACTGCACTCCTCTGAAGGATGAAGGCAATTTCTAAAGGCAAGCTCCCAAGTCAGCACATTGCTTTGGAAACCTTCTGCACCACAGGAACATTCAGTACATTGTCACCATTGACACAGATAACGGGAGCAGCTGTTTAATCAAAGTCTGCTGCTTCTTTTATGGAAGCTGAAGGTTTCAGACTTGTCAGTGCTTTACAGGGAAATGAAGGAAGATTTAAAGGCAAAACAAATGCAGCTTATTTTATACTGCTTCCAGCAGTTCAAGGAGTACTTATCATAAAGATGATGCTCAGTCTGAAGGTGCACTGTAATTGCATCTCTAAATTCTGATGAACTCACCAAGAGCATAAATAATAAATCCCCAGTAACTGTGTGAGGCCTAAGGATTGTTCTGTCTCTTCTTTTTAGAAGCCATCTGCCAATATAAAATGCAGTCAGTGCACTAGCCTGATGTTGGAATTACATGAAAACATTGGCCAGGTCAGCAGGGATACAGGAATTGCCACAAAATTACAGGGAACAGAAAGGAGAGGCCTTTGACTTCAAGTTGTCCAATATTAATGAAACTGAGGGAAATCAGTAATAACATTGCCATGATTTCAGTGTCTTTTTGAGCATCCTAATGCATTGCAGGGACAGCACTGCTGCCTTTCCCAAACCAACAAATGAATCTAGTAGCTGCTATTCTCTTAAATAGGATGTAAGTTCAGCACGGGCTGTGCTGTCCCTCAACAGAGAGGAGAACTTCTTATTTCTCATTTTATAATCAGGCAATTCGCATTCAGAATACCAATCAAATCTCCATGTTTTCACTTTACTTTGTCAAAAATATGAAAACAGGACACCTGGAACTTCTCCCAGCATTCTAGCTGAGTGTATTTGACGGACACTTTCCCTATTCCTGCCCTCCTAAGCTATGACCTCCCTTTCCAAAGGACATCTGCAGCTCTTGGTGCTCCCTGCTCTTGCCTTAGAGCATGTAATAATTCAGAGCGGTTTCTGCCTACCAACCCGTCAATCAGAAATTTCTCCATGCCACAAAGATACAAAAACCTCAAAGAAAGGGCATATTGCACATCTATGGAACAGCACAGCTGAAAAATAAAGGAAGCACTGAACAGTGCAAAATGCCAACGGCTTCACATCTTCCTCAGGCAGCATTTTCAGTGAAGCAAATACAAACTCATGAAAAGTAGAGTGCCTAAGCCACAGTCCACTCTAAAAAAGGAACTTGCACAAGTCTGGTCTTGTAAAAGCCTTTCAAAGGCCTGGGTAGTCCTTTCTTTTTTGGACAGCACTCCTAGATCTCCCCCTAACCCATCAGGCACTGGTGACTGACCCAGAAAGCATCAAATTTTTAAGTGTGGCCAGGAAACAGGCACCAGGAAATCAGGCTTCTCTAGGAAGACTGGTAACTTGTATTATAACATGACCATTGCAAGACATTATGACGATCTTTAAAATGGAGAAAATCCAGAGAATTCCCACAAAATGGAACTCATACATGATGAATCAATGAGAACATTAAGGTTGAGAGAGTTCAATTAAAAAAAAAAAAAAAACAAATCCAAAAAAAGGTAGAAAGCTTCCACTTCTCAGAAAAAGAAATGGAAGGCATTGCTTAGCATGATTCAGGAGAATATAGGCAAGCATTGCTCCCTGTAAAGGAAATACATAATTTATCCTAAGAGAGACACAGGCCAAGGGGTAAAATATTGTGGCAAGACAAAGGTGTTCACTGGCTGTGTGGAACAATTTTAAACCCAGGGTGTTTGAAATCCTTCTTCTGAACAGAGCATTGGTGTACAAATGCAGGGCAACAGCCTATACATAAGTACACAAAATAACAACCCCCAGGGTGTGCATCCATCCCTCACTGATTTCAATGACAGCATCACAAATATACAAGTGATCATCACAAATTTACACAACTGAAGGTACCGAAGTCATGAAAACAGCACCTGATGGCTGCAGTTTAGTCCTACTGAAAGGGTTTATCAGACTAGTGTTTGCTGTTGATAAAATCCTCCAGTACATTTAACAAAGGAAGGTACACAACTGTTTTAGAATTGCCATTGTAGCAAATTGGAGATATAATTGGGCAGCTTCTTGACATAAAGTAATTAGCCAGCAATTAATCTTTAGCCTGGTAGACTTCCAGCAATAAACACCAGGATTATTCAGTCAAGAAATGTGTGAAAATGCAGGTCAGGAAGCTTTAATTGGGATAGAGCTTCCCCCCCCCCTTTTTTTTTTGCACTCTCTGCCTCATTTCCTCTTCAGAAAATTGCTTTTAAGTACAGTTCTTCTCAAGGCAAATAAAGCATAATTCATCTCATCAGTTGGAAAGCAGGCAGCAGAGCGTTCCTCATTACAGAAAAACAAATGGCTTATGCTTCAATTCAGAGCTATTACTTTCCCCTGAGCAGAGCTAATGTAGTGGAAATACAGGACCCATCACCAACATCTAGTAAACAAAACAGCTGATTATTTAAAGATGAAGACTACAGAAACAAAGAGAGAGAGGAAACGTTTCAGCACAGGTCACCTAAGACTAATATGCACATTCAGCTATTTGGGATGTGGTTTTGAATAGCCAGTTTCCTTGAAAATTGGCTGCTGACCAAGCCTGCTGTTTTCTAGCAAGAATACTCAAATTACACGGCAGCGAATCTGGAACACTTTCCAAGTCAGATGCTGTAGACAGGAGCATGAGGGATTTGAGAGACATGGAAAAGCTTTCCATGGTCTCTAGTGCCATCTTATAGGTGGGTGGGCGAGTCATGGATAGAAGATGGAGCTTTCTGACGTTTATCACAGATGTTCCTGGTGCCCCTGGGTGGTACTTTGAGATCAGGATCAGTGTTTGATGGGGAAAAATGTAAGTGCAGGGAAGGAGGATGGCAACACTTGGAGCTTTTCCTACAGGAACCACTGAAAATGTTTCTTCCCACACATTTCCCAGAACTGTTTTCCTTCTCCATAACTATGCTCCAATGAGGCCATGGGTCAAAAGGAATCAACTGCCAAAGGATGTCAGCAGGCACAACCGGAGTCAGATCCCTGTCCCCTTCCTCAGTTCCTGCCTTGCAGAATTGATTACCACTGGCTTTGAGAATCACTGCATGGACTTGGAAATGTCAGTAAGTATAAAGTTATCCAGACACAGGATCTTTATCTGCTTTTCCATACCATTTGCCTTAATCACAGGTCTTTGAAGTTTCACTGCCAGATTTGCTTGGACACCAAGGAACTTCAGGAGTGTTTGCTGAGTTCCTGAGGATAACCAGCCAGGTTATCCTGGCTGTGTCAAACACAGACTCTGACTTCTTGGAGATGTTGCTAGACATGACCAAGAAAGACTAGAAAAGATATTTAAAGAAATTACCAAAAATTACTTTCCCACTTGAGAGCATATTGGCAGTCACACAGACACAGAGGAGGCAGCACTACCAAACACAGTGCTGGGATGGAATTCCAAGTTTTATTTCAAGGACAAAACATCTGGGCCATTCAGCTCCTAGAAGTACATCTGGGAAAGCCTTGGCAAGCACTCCTCTGAACTTGTGTCCCTCCAAAGAGCTCTTCCAAAGGAATGGCAACCTAGGGTGGGTGTCCTGTGCTCCCATACTCACCCTGACCTCCTTCTGAGGCAGAAAGCAGAGAATGTCATCATGAAGGGGATCACAGGTAATGTGGGCACCAAAGTGCACCTTAATTAAAAGGGTAAAGGGAGGCAAAAATCCTCTGATGTCACACAGAGCAGAAGTTGAACAAATCAAGACAAAGACATCAAATATTTGGCGCTACTCAAATAAAAGACAGAGATTCTTCAAACTTTGAAGTGAGAGGGCACTCAAGTGTAGAGAGCTGAACATGTGGGAAATGAGTTCAGTAGAATAATAATTCACTCTTCTAGCATGAACTGTGCTAGAAGATTGCCAGAAAGAACAAGTCACTGGTCACAAGTGAGGAGTTAGCCTGGAACTGGGGCTTCTCCCAATAGATATCCCACCTGTGGCCATGATGTCTTGGAAGGTAAGGAAGCTTTCTGGCATGAGTCCGAGCCATTTCCTGCCAGCTGGTCTCAGTGACTGAAATTCATGCCAAGAATATTCAATTTATGGATGTGTCAAACAGTACAATCAATTAAAGATGTAAGTTTTGCAGGAGGTTCCTGGCATGTGTTGATAAGAACTTCTCCAAATGACAGAGGAGTCAGTGAGGAGAGGTGCTGTGCTGGGCCTTATTCTCAGCAACCTGTTGATCTCATCAACATATCAGACTGGATATTCTTGGAAATTCCTCCCTGTGAGGGTGGTGAGGCCCTGGCACAGGTTGCCCAGAGCAGCTGTGGCTGCCCCATCCCTGGCAGTGCCCAAGGTCAGGCTGGTTGCGGCTTGGAGCAACCTGGGATAGGGGAAGGTGTCCCTGCCCATGGCAGGGTGTTGGAATGAGGTATCTTTAAGGTCCCTTCCAACCTAAACCATTTGATGATTTTATGATTTGCCTAGGACAATTTCTCATTTCAGCATTTTTCTTTTGTGCTCACATCTGACACAAATATTTCAGCCTTCTTATGTCGTTCCACATATATTTTTATTATCTTCATCATGACAACATAATTTTTTGAGTGGTGCTTGAAAGAAAAGCCTTAAGTAGGGGTAACCCCAGCCTGTTAAATACCTGCCTTTTTTCCTTGCTGTCACTTACTAACTAGGATCATATTCCCACAGTTAGGCTACAGGCAGCACACACAGTGAGAAAACAAACAGGAAGATTCCTGTGAGATTATCAGAAGCGAATGCAATTTAGAAGACCGACAGGCAGAGCAGGGACACTACAAGAAGTGAGAGCCCTCGTGAAAAAGAGACCAATCCAGTGAAGAAGAAAACAGTTGATATTCTAAGAAAACATCTAAGAATGGATGTCTTAACCACTGTAAACCGATTTTCTGTAGTGTCAATATTCCAAGCAAGCAAGGAAGCAGCAAGTTACAAGTAATCCTTGATTTCCATCCAAGGGAGCCTTCAGCTTAGGGAAACTAAAACTTCTTTAAGAAGATAGAACCATCTGTCCAAATAGTGTCAGCTACTTACAGCAAAGTCTGGCTCTGCAAGTACCCCTGCTACTGAAGACAAACTGTAATCAATGCCTCTGATAACAGCCAGTTCTCAGAAGAATCCCTAGAAACCTTCTGGATATGGTTGCAGAAGCCCCTCTGGAATCACAGCTCAAACCTTCTCTCTGAATCCAACCTCTTTGCACATTATTCAAAACATGGACTTTTTTTTAATAATGCTTGGCTCAATTTTCTGCCCATAATGAGCATTCTTAAAATTCACCAATTCCTGGCCATGAGTAAAAACAACAACAAAAAAAGAGTTATAAAAAAAAAAATTAATTCCACTGAACTTTGTCAAATTATCTGGATGTAAAGGAAAGGCAGAATTGTCCCAGGAAGTCTGTAGCAGCCTTTTGGCACGCAGACTCCCTTACCCAGTTGCTTGGCTCTCGTCAAGCAGGAGGTGCTGTCTTGTTTCACAACAAAGGTACCTGTTGTCAGGGGGGCCACTTCCCGTCAGCCTGCCATAGTAACACGTCTGCCAGGAGCAGATGTCGCTCACTTCCCCGTACAAAGATCACAGCGTTGCCACAGATGGCTCAGCTACACCCTCTGAAATGTTTCTCCCTCTCCTGCCATTGCAGTTGCACCCCAGTAGAATATTCTGACAGGCCTGATGGTAAAAGTCAAGTCAGATGATGTTTCACACACCCTGCAAGACTGTTTCTCTTTAAGGCAGGGAAAGAGGAGTTTTGTTTGCATTCAGGTAGGAGTTTATCTGTGTTTTGTTGGTTTTTTTGTTTGTTTTGTTTGTTTGTTTGTTTGTTTACTTGGTGGGTTTTGTTTTGTTTTTTTAACAATAGAGAAATCCAGATATTTTAGTATGGAAAGAAACATGCACACATTTTAAATGGGATCAAGAAAGCTATATCAAGTGTCCTTAAGCCAGGCTCAGGTTTTAGCTTGCTCTGGCATCTCAGAGACTGCTGAAGGGTAATCAACAAGCCTCACTTGTCATCTCTGGAACTTTATTAATTCTTCCAGCTAAAGCCAGAATGTTAGAACTTTCTGAGCACAGGATTTGTAGCTCAAGACACCTTTCACACCGACATGCAGTTTTCAATACATCTATCAAGAAAAAAGTTACTTTTCTCTGCAGGTATACTTTACACTCATACTGCTTCCAAGGGAGACCAAAGAGGATAATCCATGTAAACTGAATTGGAATTCATGCTTGCTGCCTTTAGCTTCCAGCTCTAGACTGCACCAATTAATTTTATGTTACCCAGTCCATACAAGGCAGAAAAGTGAGCACTTGGGCTAAATATGCTTCAAGTGTAACAAATCACTTGCCCATGTGTCACTAGAATGATCAACACTTCCAACCAGGTTAAACTGTGCAGGGCCAGGAGTTGGATTGGATGATCCTTGCGGGCCCTTTCCAACTCAGGTTATTCCATGATTCTATGATTCTATGAACAACAAAAAGTTGTTTGTACACAAAAGCCTCCCCATCTGTCTGAGCAGGGATTACCAGTAATGAGCCTGTGTCCTTGGCCCTGGTCCCATGAAGTTATAAATTCCTTTAATGCTTTAATCTACCAGTGAAAAAACCCTGGCAGAAGGAGTGGAGGAGAAACAAACACAACATACCCAAACCAACCATCCTGAGGTACTGAAATGCACCTCTCACCCCACACAAGTAAGAAATACACAGTGTTGTGCAAATACTACTTGCATGAGGCTGTACTATATAACCTAACTACGTATTTAACTGAGGGAAGTACAGCTCATTTCTCCACCTGTCCTGCTACAAGTCGGAAGAGGCAGCCCATGGGTTTCCCAGATTCCCTGGGGGAAAAAACAACCCAATACTCAAAGATCTGCCCCAAAGTAAGTGGTCATAAAGTTAGGATCTCCAGGGCAACTACCACAGTGTGGTAAGGGGTATGCAGGAGGTTCTGATGGAGCACCAAGAAATGCTGCTCCTGGGAATGAGGAAAGCGATTAAAGCAGCTCAAGGACAACAGTCTGCAAGAGCACAAAACCAGAGTGGGAAAAATGGGTTACTCTGGTGCTGTGTTATGCAGGCTGTGCACAAGAGGAGCAACTTCTTGTGCTTAATTAGAACTGGGTAGAAGAGTCAAGACTAAAATAAAATTGTCTTAGTGAGTGAATATGGTAAACAGCAGGATGCCAGTAGGATACTGGTAGAGAAGTTTTGTGGTGCAAAGTCTTCCAAAGTCACCCGTACCCAGGCAACCCTGTAAATAAAACTATGCAAATCAAGATTGCCTGAGTAACAGCACTGAAAAAATCCACAAAATTTGAGAATGAATGCGGCAGAAATTGGACAAATTAGGAAAAAAATGTAACTGGGGACAGATTGTTTATTTGAGAGGAGTTTGGATAGAGAAAGTGAGGTGCAAGGGTGGTCCAAAAACCAAACATACAAAAATAAAAAACAGAAAGATAAAAAATCAGGTACAGAATAAAAGAGGGCAGGGTTTTTTTTGGGGGGTGTGGACACCTACAGATGATGAGGAATCCAATTCACAGTGATGTCGAAAGGACCCCTATTGGATAACCTGCTGGAGCTTTCATCATGTCTTCATCTGAAAAGACTTGGTGTGAGACAGTGGAGAAAGGGGGGGATAGACTTGAAGTGGGAAGGGAGATAGAACTATAACTCAACAGAAGTTGGATGTGATTCATAATAATTATAATTAGCAGCTTTACAGTTGTGTGTGCTTTCAGATTAGCTATCATTTAATTGCTTTATTAGTCTCTTAGCAGCGTATTGCTTAATTTAAAACCATCATAATCTCTTAATTTGGGTTATGTCTCAAGCCTGGACCCTAAAGGGGAGAGTCAGGCTCATAAAGTAACCTGTGGCTACCTGCTTTGGCTTTCCAGCCTCAAAGACCAGCTCTATCCTGCAATCAACAGGGACAGCCTTCAACCCACCTCCAGATGGATGCTCAGCCTCACACCCAGCCAGTCTCTGTCTCCATCCTCCCACCAAATGTCACCTGTAATTCCAAAGCACTTGCAACAGAATGAGAAAACACTACTCTTGGTGTTCTCGGATGTTCTGCACACAGCTCATGACATTTCTGCTTCTCATGCTTGCACAGGAAAATGACAAGTCCACTGGTGTGTTTTGATCTAAGAGAGATTCTGGAATTGTTTCCCAGTATCATCCCTGTCAGTCTGAGGGAACCAAAACAGCACGAATGGATCTTCACCACAGAAGTTGTAACTGTGATGGGAGGACTCTCGTACCCCACTGGTCCCCTACCTTCCTCTGTGCTTTTCTTTTGCAGAACCTTTTTTTTTGGTGTTGCCACATCACTGACACTCCACCTCTTTGGGACCCTTTGTACCACCCACAAGTCCGGGTCCCCCGAGCAGCTGTATGGGGTGCCCAGGAAGGAAAGGAGAAATACCCCTGTGCTGCAGCTGCAGAAAATGATCTCTGAAGAGGCACGTGCCCCACTGGTGAACCTGTGTCTCATATTCTCCAGCAGTACCCAAGTTAATGGCCAAGTGTCTCACATACAGATTCCTCTCACTTCAGAGATGTGCTGCTTTCAGACTCATTTTTACAGCAAAAAGCTTTCAGCTCACCAGGTCAGCAGAACTATGAGGAAAGGATAAAGAAAACCCTAGTCCATGCAATTTTCCTTATGTGGAACAGGGCAACTCACCCCTTTCAAATGAAAGGCATTCAGATTTGGCATCTTCTCTCCGGGGGCAATAGCACAGCTATTATCTTCCCGTCATTTGCCCAATTCATCACTCAGAGCATTTTAATTTTGTCTAATTCAGAGAGAGTAAAAACATACTAACCCAAAAATATCTTCTTGCCTTTTACACTGGAAGAGATGACTGTCCGAAACACCGTGTCTCCTTCCCTCCCACATGCCTAAAAGCATATCCTGGAAGGTTCAATTTATATAATAGTATCTGATCATCCCTCTCTGAACCAAGAGAAATAACAACTAATACACAACACTGACAATACACAACACAGAGCCATCTGTGTCCTACAGGGTATGAAGATCAGTGATGTGCCACCATAGAAACAGCAAGATTAAAGTGCAGGTCCAAAGGGATGCTAATCTGCATTTAGGATTGCAGCCACGGAAATCTGCATTTCCTAGCATGCTGCTCAAAAGACCTTGCCAATTTAGGTATGATTTTACCAGGACAGATTCCATTTCTCAAACATTATTGCAGGATGTTTTTTATTGGATAGCCCATAGCCCTGCAGTTTAATATCAGTTATTGTAGCTAAGAATGGTTAAGAGCATGTACAGTCATTTATTTTTTAAATGGACATATATTTACTGTAATGCCAAAAGGAAGGAAAATTCAAGTCTCAGACTGCTTAGCCCTGCTTCTGTTAAACCCAAGTGAAACTCTGCCTTGTCTGCTACATTTTTAGTAGCAGTAGCAGAGTGTCCTGGACTACTGATTACTGTAAGAGGTTGGGAATTCACTACTACATTGCAGCCAGCCCCAAACTGAAAAGTTTGCCACAGATAAGGACTTTTAAATTATCTCCCTTGAGCTGTACTGGGTCTGAAGGCCTAACAGACCTAAAATCGCATTTTAGTCAATATAGCAACCAAGTGAGTCCTAAAAAATACTGCCATGTAAGAAAGGGCCACTGCATTGAACCACTTTCAGCTGTCACGCTGCTAAAATTGCGATGCTAACTCCCAGCTGGTGGGACTGTTAAATACCCTGAAAATGAAACATCAGCATATCAAATGGCTGACAAGGAGCTCTTAAGAGATTACTCACGACTGAGCAGTAGTCCACAGTTCTGGGTACTTCTTTTGTAGAGGAAAACTTGTTTCATGGGGAGAGACTTAAATCCACCTACTTAGAAATTGTTCTGTATTGGTCATGAAAGTCGTTATCAGCGCCAATAATTAAACCATTACCTTTTAGGGGTAAGTGTGTTTGTATCAACACTAGTGCACTGAAATGAGCTTCAGTGAAGAATGTGTCCCTTCCAACTGTACACTGTTGGTGGATCTTCCATCCGTAATTGTTCCCACCTCCAAGCAGACAGACCGAATGTTTTTCATTTTTATTTCAGTCTGAGTTTTAAGTGCCCGGTTTTCTGCCCTTTTGTGCTCAATGATAAATACATTAGCATTTGAAAAAGAAACAGCTTAGAGAATCCCCTCCATAAGAGAGCTATTCAAAAGCAATTTCTTTACCAGGAAGAAATACTGCTGTCAAGCATACAACAGGCATCCTTGCTTCATCGTTCATTTTTGTGTTTGTATTACGGTTATTTTTCCTATTTCTGTTCATCAGCAAATCAGCTTGATAGATTAATTCTTTTCTGAGAGTCGGTCTTAGTCACTGGAGTCTGTTCACCAAGAACCATCTGTTCCCCAAGATTTCCCTCCCACACACCATGGCAGAATTACGCCTACAGCCAGTTTCTCCTATTAGGAAAGAAACGCCTGTAACAATCTGGGTGACATGAGTCCCCAGGGAGACAACACAAGAACCTGTAACTTTGTTCATCCTTATTATAAAGCAGTACCCATGACTCAAGGACTGACTCTGGAGGGTAAGCGAACCTGTCTACCCCTTCCCTCCCACTCTCTTGCTACAGTACCAAAAGGTCAAGACCTGTCCAAGAAGTGGGAATGGGGAGAGACTGGATGATGCTGTGGCAGCCCTTCTTCCCCTCCCACAGCCTGGGCCCTGATTTCATGGAGTGTGTTTAAGTGCAACTCAGGGGTGATGCCCCTCAAATTCCTCCCTCTGCCTCCAACCCTTCTTTCATGATCATGCAGATGTCTCCTAATCTTTCGGACTCAAATTCATCCCATCTACCTTACCTAAGCAGGTGTCTGGGAGAGTTTAATCAGGTTAAACTGAACGAGCTAACAGATCTATTATGTAGGTATCACTTCACATCAAATCCATGACATCTGCCACGTAACAGCAGTGAACTGGGAGCCTCATCCCAAATGCAGGACACAGACAGGCAGAAGCTGGACTGTAGCCTGTGCAAGGCATTCCAAGACCAGGATCAAGTGCACCCTGGGTAGCTGTCACCTTCATTTCTGTCACTCAAGCAAGCAGCCAAATTGCCAAATTGCAGTGGAGGAGAGAGCAAGTAAACACATGCCTTGCCTTCCACAGAGAAGACTCTCTCCCAGGAAGGACTGAGAAGGGGAATTGCTGGTTTCAGGTTAAAGACAGCAATTCTCTTCCCTCTCACCTACACAACATTTTCCCTCAGTCCCTAAAGTGGCCTGCTGAACCAACTCCCTGGAGGTGTGCTGCTGGCCTCAGAGAAAATCTCATCTCTTTTAACAAAATGTTCATCTTCTCAGAACAGAAATGGCATTTCTTGCCACTTCCTCTTTTCAGTGCTGCAGCTCAGAAGTCCTGGCACCTTCCCAGCGCATGGGCTCGGCTGTGCCTTTGGAGCTGGAATCCATTTAGCCTTGCTGGCAGAATAAAAACAAATGAAAAGAAGTGAAAAGGACTGGAGAGTTAATTAAATGCAGCTCCTGTCAGAGGACAGCAGCACAAAAGCAGGTGTAGGCAGAGAAATTATCCAGGGGCACAAGAACTACCACGCAGGAGCAGAGCAAAGATGTATTTGATTTGAGCCACCATCTGACAAGAGCTACAAGAAATGTTGCAAAGAACGACATAATTCAGCAAATTACATCCTCCCAGTCAGGTCTCATCATGGTTTAGAGAAGGAAGGGAGTGGTTTACGTGTTTCATTTACAACATTATCTTCTATATGTATTAAAATATGTCTTTTTAGCCATACAAAGGTTTAGACCAGCTTAAAGCCTCATTTCATTGACTAAAGATCATAGATAATTAATTTTAAAATCTAGCTATTATTTAGTCAAATACTCTTTCCTTCTTCAGTGCTGCATTACTTTCACTGAACGTTCCCTTTCCTGGACACTGAGCTTATCTTACTTCAGGTTTATTTATTTTTAGCACAGATGTCTCTCACCACTCTGGTTTCATGTTCTGCTGATTCCCCTGATGCCAGGGATTTGAACATCTATTAGTACCTGAACAATCTGCAGACACAAAGCTGACTGCTTTCCTAGAGAGCACCAGCACTCCAAGGGAACTCACTGCTTCCATGGCTGCACATGGAAAGCAAACAGAAAGAGGATGGACTCAAAGTTATATCAGTGACCAGGGAATGACAATGATTAAATGTCCCTCAACCTTCCAGATTAGATATTAGGCAAAAGGGAGAGAAGGGTAACTAAATGTCTCCAGACATGTATTTTGGATTTCAAATTGGGTTTTTTTTAATTAAATATTCCATTAATACCTAACTATTACATAGCCTTCTTCATCAGTAAGTTCTTTATAAAGAAGAGCCATATAATTTTTCACATGAGAAAACAGACACATATATTGGAAGTGACTTACCCAAGGTCACACAAGTGGAAGGAGAACCTGGCTATTTTAAAGCCCTTTAGGAGGCATTAGGCCTTCCTTAACCAAGTGCTTCTTTCCTGAGAGCTGCCTTTTGAGGGCCAAATTAACATCAAAATTTTGACACTGACTCAAAGCCTAATTTGTGTTTAAAAAAAAAAAAAATACAGCACACATTTAGGCTTGGGAATATTATCTGTCTGTACCTAGATCATAAGAAATTGTGTTTAATAAAGGCAAGATTCATTGGGGTGAATAGTAAAAAAACTTGGATAACAGGCTTGTGGAAAAATCTCTTTTTTCTAGAGGTGGTGGGTTCCATGTGCTCTCCTCTGACATTGTTCATTGCTTTACAGTCCTGTGCTGGGAGGGCACAGGACCCCAGGGAGAAGGAAGGGAGAAGCACACAGGTGAGGCAGAGGAATGCCAGCCTCAGAGAGTACCAGCCCCAGGATAAGATGAAGTTAACTGGAGAATGCTTCTTGCCTCCAAGCAAGTTGGGAACATCACTCTTTCCAGCTCCACGCTTACAAAGAAAGAGGATGCAAACATGACTGCTTTGCTCTTTATGCCTTTCCTACCCACCATAAACTGCTTTTGACCCATTCTAATCAGGAGCTAACACCTCCCTGGAGGAAAGCTGCCCAGAGGCAGCAATCCTGATGTGTCTGCAGAGTTAACATGGATGGGAAACACAGAAATTGCCATTTGGTGATACGAGGGTTTCATTGAAACCAAAGGAAAGCAGCAAAAACTCAGAGGACACATCTGAGAGGGACTGAGGTGTGAGTGATGTGTGACCAAAGCAGACACTGGTAAATGGGAAAAATTGATGGACAGCAACTAAGGTAGAAAATCAAAAGAATCTTCTCTGCAACGCACAGATGAGCACAGAGGCAGCTGTGTCAGCTCTCGTTTGATGCAGCACAGACCCCAAATCAGTGCTGAAATGGTACATGAAAAACTCTGACAGAAACAGTCCAAGATCTCAAAAGCACCTATTCCAGAGCCTTCCACAGAGTCCATTTTGTGCAGGCAGATGGGTAACATACAACTAGGTGAGGTTAAATGTATACCACTGCTATAAACAGCAGCAAGGAAGCGATACCTTGGGATTGCTGCTGCTTGTTTTTCCATGTCCACTTCAGCAGGAGGTTAATTTTTATCACAGTCACAAGTAAGGCTTCAGTTTAGCCACACCTTTGGGCCTCTAGCACAAAAAATGGTCTTACAATAGTTGCTCAGCCATCCTCTGCTCTTATTCCAAATAATGAACCCATCACATTCTCTAAAATCTGGATCCTCCCAGGGAAACTAACATTTTGTTTTATTTTGACAAATTACATACCAGTGAATTTCTCCTGCAACTGATCCTGTCCAGCACAAAGGGTAATTTCATAGCATGCATTTCTGTGTAAAAGTTGGGACTCCTACCTGAATTATTTGCTTTCTCCTACTGTTACTGGAGAAATGCTCACCTTTGAATCAAAGCCAATGTAGAGATTCACAGGAACACAGAAACATATCCCACGTGCACCTACTTGAGGTTATGCCCCGCTATTTAAAATACACAATGGTACACATGGAGAGTTAATATCACACACAACTGGCTTCTCAGTTAAACTGAAAAGTTAACATGAGAGAATTTGGGTTTCAGCCCAGTTTCCTAGGAAACATTTCCAGCTACTATTGGTGGAGGCTATAGGTTGACTGTCAAGCCCACTACTTCCTTTGTTCCCAGTCCATCAGTTTGATTTCTTTTATCATCTGGTCTTCCCAACTGAAATGCATCTAGAATAGGGGGAAGGGTTTCTTAATACATGCAAAATAATCACTATTTCCCAAACAGCCTCCCCAAAGGAGAGACACAAAGCGGTGGCAGTGATTAAAGAAGAAGAAATGAAATGAAGTTATTTGAATTAATTTAAAACGTGATATCCAGATTTGTATATGTTTGAGTCTGCACAATGTTGACAAATATCTGCTAATCTACAACTTTACTGTTTATCCCTAACAAACAGATGGGCTTCCACGTTGCCATCTACATGAGTATAAATGAATTCTGAAAACAAAAATGAAACAAGGAAGAATTTAGAAATATGTGCAGAGGTCTTTAACTGAATGAGCTGTTACTTAGGTGAGATTTTATAACCCTTTAGAACACCTGCATTTTCTAAAATTAAAGCATTACAGACAACAAGGGCTGCAGAAAAATCAATCCCCAATGTCACTGCTCTTTGAAGACAAGAGGGAAAACACACTGGAGTATATCTACAGGAGAGAAAACAGCTCCCAGCCCCGCAGACAGGCACTGATCTGGCATGGTGCCTTGGTCTGGAACCTTCCTGGCTTTGTTTCTTACCAAAAAAAGTGATTGCTCCAGAGAAAGAGAAGGCAGCTGGGTATTTTCATGCACGCAGAAATTAAGCCTTGCTTGCAGTGCATAAGGAAGTTATGCAGACTCAAAGATATACCACTGCTGCTGTTTCTACTTCTGTTGTCACTCGCATTTCTGCTCGCTCTTCCTTTGTGCCTTGGCAGGGAAAAACATGGGCAACTCTGAAGGGCAAATCCCTTCCTCTTCCCTGATGGAAGGAGACTGGACCACTCCCTTCTTCCCAGAACATTCACATGAGCTCAGACTGCAGTATTTTTGCAGCTCTTCTACCTGTTCCAAACCCACTGTAGTGGCAGAAGGTTGGTATGGCTCTTTTTAAGGACACTATTAATAACATCCTTCAAAACTAGAGAAAATTTCTAGGAGCTATTCCCTTTATGCCCATGGAATACCCAGTCTCCCTCCTCAGCTGTTTCATTAAAAATGGGCATACAAGCAGGTATTGTTTTTGTGGTTTTTTTTTTTTGTTTAACAGACAACATTTCCAGTGTCCTTCCATTGTACTTTATGGGACTGCTTCAGCTCATGCACCCAGTAATGATTAAGGAGCAGAGATTTAAAGATTGTGCTTTATGTTATTAAATGGGTGATGACCCAGGCGTAACAACCTCAAAACTGGAGCAAGACCTGCCCTGTTTGTGTAGAAAGCACAAACACCAATGCTGCTATGAGCTGAACCTGCCCTTGTGAAATGGCCTCCTGGATTCCCACACAGCAACACTCAGTCCGTGAATTTTCCCTTTGGACATCCATAATTTTGGATTATGAGGATAAAGGTGAAACTTTTCCAATCACATCATTGAAACAGAAATGCCAGAGCACCGTAAGGGCTCACCTTTCTCTCCTGAGCTAAACTACCGGGAGATATTACACTGTTATGAAAAAACTGTGGGTAGCACAAAAGCAATGTAATCATTTGATACTAATCAACACTGAAATGGCTGGCGGAATAAAAAGCTGTCATTTCACTTAGAGCCTGCAGCAAAATTCACCTAGTTGATAGTGAACATTACAAAGGTTAATTTATTTTATGTACCTCAGTTCTCAGCACAACACACCTTCTATCCAGGGATGAGAATGTCTTTGCAGTGTACCTCAGGAGATGAAACAAAATCCATCACCAAATTCCACTGTTTATTTATGGTTAATATTTCACAGCAATAAACATTAAATACGTTCCTATTTGATAAGATAACAGTCTGAGGCCAACACCTTCCCTTTCAAGGCTCCCAGTAAAATGATAACCTTTGAAACGCATCAGCTGCCTGATGTAAAAACTGAGAACTGTCTCCACCAAGCAACTCAATAACTGATTGGAATCTTTATGACTACAACTTCTCATTATGCAGATACAGATACCACCTAAACCACTTCAGTAAGATACAAGCAAACGTGGGGTTAGCTCAGCATATCAAGACACTGAAATGAGGAAGTTCTGCTGTCAAGTCTTCCCAGCTGGACAAATCCCAAACCACAGTGCATTCTTCTGGTTGGTATACATGGGCTGCACAGCTAATATTCCTGCAGTGCACTTCAGCTGTGAACTTGAAGAGAAGCACACAGAAAACACAAGAAAAGGAGAATAAATAGTTAATCCCATTTGGGAAAAGGGGATTATGCTGAGAGGAAGAAAAGATATACAGAGGGGTATGGAATAAAGGACTTTGCTTCCTAAAGGGAGATGGCCTTTGAGATCACCTGGTCTAGTGAAAGGTGTCCCTGCATGGCAGAGGGCTGAAGTGAAATGAGCTTGAAGGTCCCTTCCATCCCAAACCATTCCATGGTGACTCTGTGACTTTCCTTCTGAACATCCTAGTGTGAACAGCTATCACACTGTACAAAAACTGTGCAGCACTGGCCAGCTCAAACCCAAGATACAAGACGTAATCTCATTTTCAGCTTTCTTCAACTACACCTAAAGTCCAGATTGCTGGTAGGAGAGAGTGCAGCTCTATCACCCTGCTTAAAAGCTGACATCTGAAACTGGGAAAGGGGAGCTGTATGTTGGTGAGGAAGGAGGATCAGGAAGCACTGTTGGCCATCACCCAAATGTGGTGGTGATCCATCTTAAAAGGAACACGTAGATCATCAGGTCCTGAATCTCAGCAAATTCACCTCTGTTTTTTTTCCCTTTCTGCATCTGAGATGATGTGCTAAAATGGCAAAGAATTTACTATCTGTTGACCATAGTTGCTAAGGAACATGGGAGGGACAGGTGACTGGACAATTCTGGGAGCTGAAGCAGGAATGTGAAGATGGGAACGAGCAGGTCATGGCTGCAAGGATCTGCAGATCATGAAACAGAAATGAGCAGCAGAGCTGCACAATGGATTTGGGTCAGAGCTGACTCGGAAAAGGTGCAGCTAGAATTGCTGATGATTGAGTGATGTTCTGATCAAAACCTTCACTGGAGATTTCTGGGCTTAGTGGAAAGTGTGGAAATGGGTTGCTAGGCCCCAAGGCAGTAAATCCTGTCTGTCAAAAAGAAATGGAAGAAATAACAGGGGAAGGGCAGTAAGAATGATAATCTTCCAAGCTTCAAAAGGAAGGGCTGAGGGGTAGAATTTTGGAAGGATGACAAAAATGATTTACTGCTTCCATGCCCTATGGAAGATAAAGGTCTCCATGCTGCTAAGAATGGTTACTGTCCTCTTGCCCATTGTACTGTGCACATAAAACATTTGACAGGGAAGAATCTAATTACCATTCCCTAAAGGCTCAGAGACCCTCCATTGATAAAACTCCATCAAAATCATACAGGCACTAAATTAACAATTCTGAATTGCAGCAAAATTGATTTATTCTGTATTCCTTTCCTGCTCAGGCTGCAGTGCAGTGCCCTTTAGACATCACAACAGAACCCAGCCTGTTGCCTTTGATCAGTTGGTATTTCTGCCCACCATGAAACAGAAACAAGCAAAATCAGTACTCAGGATTTGTGGAGACATTAATCTTTTAAAGGATCAGGTTTAATGGGTTAAAAATATTAGAAAGATACTCATATCTACATGCCACAACATATTTTTAGCATATATAAGCCTTCACATACAAGCATTTCCTCCCCCTCTGAATTTCCATGCCTCAATCTCTTGTGCATCCTTTCTTAGTGTAAATCTTATAAATTGATTATATTTAAAGAACCACTTATTTGATGCTAGGAAGAGATGCCAAAGCAATATTTTGGCCGTTGTTTATGAAGTGATTAAAATCTTCTACTTTTTCTGCACAGATATAATAAAGGATGGCAATTTATTTTGCTAATTGATATGAAATGGTAAAGACTAGAACTTTAAATTGGTGGAAAGACAGACTGTCCTTTCTTCAGTGGACAAAGCAAGAGCCCCATGCAGAGAAAATCCCATCCTTGAGGGATGTGTATGACATGCAGGAGATGGATGAATCAAAAAGGATGCAGAAGAAGAAGAGAGTCCTGTGTCTCAGTCCTTTGAGCAAGTCTGTATTTTCCCTGCCTATCTTTCTGGATACACCCAGTGATGTTACACATCCCTCTTCAAATTCTTATCTACAATACAGGTTTTATCTGCAGGCTATTTCTGTTTCATCACGCTCTTTATGGCATTAATAGTTATATGTACATGTATTTACTGTTCTCTGTCCTGTCTGGAAAACAAAACCAAGCCAAACCACAAACAAACAAATGAACACCCCCCCGCCCCAAACAAACAAACAAACAGCCCTGAACAAACCAACTAAACAAAAAACCCCAACCTATCTCAGCTTTTCTACTACCTTGAAAACAATNCCTGATACCACACAAGTGGAGAGAATGTGACGTGGGAAGTAGTCCAGCGAAAATTACATTTTACAAGAAGAAGTTACAAGCCCCACCTCAGTTTTCTTAGAAACTTGTGTAACTTGGATAGTGTACCTGGAAAGCTGAGCTGCACCTTGGGCATGAAGTTTGGTAGAGAAACCAGGTGGCAAGAGCATATTTGACCAAGCAGCCACATGAATGAGCTCTCACACACATTCCGGGTATCTCTGGCACTGCAATGTGGAATTCTTTGGCTGTGTCAGAACTTCTACCCACAGCATGGGAACAGATTCCACAGCTTTAGTATTCCAGCTAGGGAAGATGAACCCTGCTCTTACAGGGTTAAAAAAACCAGAACTCATGAGACACAAGCTCCTTGCTTGCTTTCTGCTGACACAGATCAAATAAACCTTGCTCCAGGAAAATGCCTAAGCAGGTATTTGACTTAAAGCACGTTTGTTGAAATGGGAACTCACTGCAAGTTTCCTATGAGCTTTTGACACACTGCATCTGGAAGCTGCACATCTGGTTCATCCCACATTAAAAGAGGGAAAACAATTTTCATTTTTTTGACAGAAAGGGTAACTGATTAATCTAGATATTTTTAAACAGTTGTCCTGAAGGAAGAATATGAAGTTTTGATGTATCTCAACATCTTCTCGAGTCCTTCCTAACCTGCTCCCTGGGTGGTTGAAATCCCCCATGAGGACAAGGGATTGGGAACATGAATATTAAGTGCTGTTAATGGCACTGCCTCTGTTTTAATCCCTTTGCTGCCAGCCACTTGCTTCACGGTCACCAAGTGCAGTAATTCCTGTGACTTAAAACACCCTGCCAGGACATGATGAGGCAGCTGGAAGAACTTATCTCATTAAGGTTTGTTTAGGGAGTGACCTCTGGAACACAGAAACTTCCTTGTAATGAACACTTCCCAGCAAAGGCAGGAAAAGCTACCAGAACTCAGGAGCTCAGAGATCCAGAGCCTGTTTCCCTTCTCCAGTTTCCTAAATTAGGTATTACCTACAAGAGCACTGCCAGTTATCAGTAGAGACTGTGACATAAAGAATGCACTACAAGCTGGAGTTTTATTTTTTTTGAGGTTTTGTTTGGTTGGTTGGTTGGTTTGGTTTTTTGTTTGTTTGTTTTTTAAGGTGCTAAACAGGGTAAGTTCCCAGATAAACTCCTAGGGAATTCTGCTTATAAGTGACCTCCAGGCAAAGAATGAACCATTAAACTCTTGCAGTCTGAATGTCCAGCCAGGTTTCTTTTCCCCATCTGGACCGTAACACCCTTACCTGCATGTTGGCAATCTGATGGAGACAATGCTGAAAGCTTTGCTTTTGTCAAGGGAAATGATATCCATTGCTTTCCCCTCATCCACAGATTTAGTCGTTTTATCACACAACCAGGACCAGATTGGTCCAGCCAAATATATCAAGGGTACATCACAGAATCATGGAAGTGACTTTAAAGACTGGGGATGGGGCAGCCACAGCTTNTATCTCAGATTTTCTACTACCTTGAAAACAATAAAATAGCAAACACAATTTTCACAAAGGAAAATCTCAGAGAAGGCATGCTGTGGGTTTAGGCCTTACATTTCAAAAAGATGCATCACTTTCCTGATACCACACAAGTGGAGAGAATGTGACGTGGGAAGTAGTCCAGCGAAAATTACATTTTACAAGAAGAAGTTACAAGCCCCACCTCTGTGTTCTTAGAAACTTGTGTAACTTGGATAGTGTACCTGGAAAGCTGAGGTGCACCTTGGGCATGAAGTTTGGTACAGAAACCAGCTGGCAAGAGCATATTTGACCAAGCAGCCACATGAATGAGCTCTCACACACATTCCGGGTATCTCTGGCACTGCAATGTGGAATTCTTTGGCTGTGTCAGAACTTCTACCCACAGCATGGGAACAGATTCCACAGCTTTAGTATTCCAGCTAGGGAAGATGAACCCTGCTCTTACAGGGTTAAAAAAACCAGAACTCATGAGACACAAGCTCCTTGCTTGCTTTCTGCTGACACAGATCAAAAAACCTTGCTCCAGGAAAATGCCTAAGCAGGTATTTTACTTAAAGCAAGTTTGTTGAAATGGGAACTCACTGCAAGTTTCCTATGAGCTTTTGACACACTGCATCTGGAAGCTGCACATCTGGTTCATCCCACATTAAAAGAGGGAAAACAATTTTCATTTTTTTGACAGAAAGGGTAACTGATTAATCTAGATATTTTTAAACAGTTGTCCTGAAGGAAGAATATGAAGTTTTGATGTATCTCAACATCTTCTCGAGTCCTTCCTAACCTGCTCCCTGGGTGGTTGAAATCCCCCATGAGGACAAGGGATTGGGAACATGAATATTAAGTGCTGTTAATGACACTGCCTCTGTTTTAATCCCTTTGCTGTCAGCCACTTGCTTCACTGTCACCAAGTGCAGTAATTCCTGTGACTTAAAACACTCTGCCAGGACATGATGAGGAAGCTGGAAGAACTTATCTCACTAAGGTTTGTTTAGGGAGTGACCTCTGGAACACAAAAACTTCCTTGTAATGAACACTTCGCAGCAAAGGCAGGAGAGTAAAAGCCAAATGATGGATAAAAAGACCAGAAAAGCTACCAGAACTCAGGAGCTCAGAGATCCAGAGCCTGTTTCCCTTCTCCAGTTTCCTAAATTAGGTATTACCTACAAGAGCACTGCCAGTTATCAGTAGAGACTGTGACATAAAGAATGCACTACAAGCTGGAGTTTTATTTTTTTTGAGGTTTTGTTTGGTTGGTTGGTTGGTTTGGTTTTTTGTTTGTTTGTTTTTTAAGGTGCTAAACAGGGTAAGTTCCCAGATAAACTCCTAGGGAATTCTGCTTATAAGTGACCTCCAGGCAAAGAATGAACCATTAAACTCTTGCAGTCTGAATGTCCAGCCAGGTTTCTTTTCCCCATCTGGACCGTAACACCCTTACCTGCATGTTGGCAATCTGATGGAGACAATGCTGAAAGCTTTGCTTTTGTCAAGGGAAATGATATCCATTGCTTTCCCCTCATCCACAGATTCAGTCGTTTTATCACACAACCAGGACCAGATTGGTCCAGCCAAATATATCAAGGGTACATCACAGAATCATGGAAGTGACTTTAAAGACTGGGGATGGGGCAGCCACAGCTTCTCTGGGCAAGCTGTGCCAGGGTCTCACCACCCTCACAGGGAAGAATTCTATCCCAATATCCAACCTAAACCTACTCTGTTTCAGTTTAAAACTGCTCCCCCTTGTCCTGTCACCCCAGGCCCCTGTCAAGAGTCTCTCCATCTTTCTTGCAGGCTCCCTTCAGGTACTGCAGCCTCCCTTCAAGTACTTCAGGCACTGCAATTGGGTCACCTTCTCTTCTCCAAATCCATCACCTTCAAGTCACCTCCTTTTCCTTCATGCACCCAGAAATGTGTCAAGAAAATTCACTCCAGGTTTTTTTTTTCTTTTTCAGGGACAGAAATGAAACTGCAGCTGCAGCTGCCTGAATCTCGTCCCTCTTGCCCTTTCTGACAATGGGTGAAGCATTTGCCCTTTTTTCCGGCCATAAGTGTCCTCCAGAACATAGAAATCCTGGAGGCTTCTGAAATAAATGTAATCCATAGCTCTTCATGCTCTCTTTACACCCCTGGCAAAGAAATTTGCTGCAAAACATCCCCCCACACAGAGTTCTAATAAAGTCAGCTTCCTGGAGATCAAAGCAAAGGCAGCAGCTTGGGAACTGCCCACATCCAACGGGAAGTCGACCATCAGGGAGACAGCGTGCCTCCAGGCATGGATACAGCACAGCAAGGAACACATGAGCTTTTTGAACAGGTTATTTCCTTTCTGCAAGCAACCTCCCCAAGAAGAAATCTACCCATAAAAATGCTTTTTTTCCTCCTCCACCACTGGGAATTTTGTCACGCTTCGTAGGGAAATGCCCTTCCCAGTGCTGAAATTATTTGTGGGTAGACAGTTCAGATGGTTAATTCCTCAGGTGTGGGCACACATGCAAGGCCAGAAGTGGCACAGTTGTATTCACCTGGTTTTCTGAAACATGAGCTTATCACTTGAAGAATTATAAACCCTTTTCTTACCCTCCTACATCCCTACTGTTGTGTTCTCACAGCCTGCTTCATAAGTGAACACCTTGAATAGTGAGTGAGGTACTTCTAAAATAGGTTTAAAGAGGTCAGATTGAGAGCTCTTACAGAAGTGATCATGAAACATTTGAGTTAAGGTGTAATTACCCATACTCACAGCGTGTGTGTGTGTGTGTTAGCAGATTTTGATACAGCATATAAACTTCAGACAAGTACAGAGCCCTCTGGACACCCTAATTTTTCAGGATGCATTCACTAACAAAAAGAGAACCTAAATAACTTATTCTGGCTTCATCCAACAAGGAAGTTTTCAATGTCATGGAAAAAACTATGAACCGATTAGAAATTTTTGCTGTAATTTAAAGCTCTAGTTCTGCAATTATAATAAGAAAAAACCTGAAATAGTTAAAAAAGTAAGTTGTTACTTTGGAAGAGGTCATCCCAGAATATTTTGGGGTTTGGGGGTTTTTTCCCCCCCTCTTTTTAGGGCCCTGGGGTTGGAGCTCTACCAAAGCAATCAAGGTAATTCAAGAAAAAAGTCCATTTTGCTTGTCCTTACCCATGTCTTCTTCTCCAAAAAACACCTGGGAGGCATTTTTTTTCCCCTCCCAGCTAGGAAGATACTGACTGTTCACTGTAAATGTTTCATTAGATGGAGTATGTAGTATTACAGATGAAGTACCTGTAGTATTATACACAGCTGTAATTGCAGTAACGCCCAGCTTGGAGCCAGATCCAGGCTTCTGTCTTGCTGAGCTCACCAGCAGATTGAAGGCTTTAAAACACATTTTAGTGTTTTGCAGATACAAAAGCAAAATAAGAGACCTTTGTCCCTAAACTAAGCTTCAAAATCCCACTCTTAAAATTAGATGACCACACAAGGAGACAACTGGCAGAGTAGACAAGGAAGATGAGAAGAAGACACACAATAATGGAGATTGAAAGTACACACACAGTTAGTTAGTATCAGTTTGTTTGGTTTTTAAACAAGCCACAAGTCAGTGCTTGTTTCTGTTATTCGTATTTGTTATTTCTACTGCAGCAGTGCCCAGAAATCCCATCCAGACATCCCATGCTCAGTCCCTGCTTTTACATCTTGATGCAAACACACTGACTATCCCAAAACTTCATATATGAGAAGGAGATCACTCCAATTTTCTCTCTCATCTAAATCATGCCCATAAATAATAAGCCACACACTTTTTAAAACTCACCCAATTCAGATTGTACCAACACAAGGCAAGTTTCTGTTAAGTATTCAGGGGCAGCCACTTAGGCACAACCACCTTGAATTTTGGATAAAACAGACCCAAACTGCAGCACAAGACTGATGCACCACTGAAGATACATCAACACTGTCCAATGGAAACGAGCGAAAGCTTATGGTAACTGAACATATGTAGGCTCAGAAATCAGTCTAATGATAATTTTCAATGGAGTGAATAAAGCATGCCTTGATTTTAAAAATATTTACCTAGACTAGCAACCCTTTCCTTTGCCAACTCCAGATAAAGCCCAAATCATGCCAGAACAGCAGGCTCTGGACAACCACCTCCACAGTCCAGAGTGTGGCAGTGAATCATTCCTGTTCCCAGAATTAATAGGATTTCTCTCTGCAGAGTCAGACCAGCTCATTCTGGGAGTCTGGCTGCAGTCAGTTTGTGCTGCTCACAGTCACACCATCGTTCACATTCAACTATGAATGGAAGAGCTGTTTCGCTTCAAGAAGCATAATTAATTTACAGCACTAATAATACTCTCACTCCCAGATCCCTCAAAAGAAAACAAAAGGCCTAATACAAGCCCCCAGAAAATTACCAAAGCCCAATTTTCAGGCTTGGGTTCTTTGGCACAATTCAGACATTTTGATTTGTGTATGCAGTGACGCGAGTCAGAACTTCACAGCTTTTTAAAGCAATCTCCCTAATACACTTGGCAGTTCTTATGGGTGTGGTAAATGTAATAAAAACAGCAGGTTGGATTTGCCAGAGTAAACTGCAGTCAAAGGTGACCTTCAGACAACTTTTAAGCTGTGTGATTCTCTGGAGGATGGATTTTAGGATCAATTGTAGGACACCCAGGAGATCAAAAGCTCTAGATTGTGAATATCAAGATGCACCACTGTGTCACAAGCTGGAGCTCTCTCAGAGGCCCAAAGGCTCAGAGTATTCCCCTCCCTTCTCCCTGGTACTTCCACAGATTTGTTTATCCATGTGCTAGTCAAGGATCAGATTTTGACTGGGAAGTCAAACCAGAAGTTTAAAGATTCTGCCCCACTATATTTAGGATTTCTTCTTAAACTGCTGTGTTTTGTTCGCAACATACTTTATTACTTCGCAGGGTCTTGGAAGGCCAGAGTTCAATTTAGGAAAACAGAAAAACTTCCTTCAAGAGAAAAAAAAAAAGGAAGAAACAGCTGAGGACAGAATGGAATACAATCAGGCATTCAACACAATGTAAAAGTGTTTACATTGTGTTGAATGACCAAATAGCCCATTCTGCTTTTCAGGCGCTGACTGATGGCTCCATTGCCAACCCATTCCAGAAAAAGATGAGCCTGTGTTTTCTTAACTGAGATTTTCAGGCCCTCAGAGGTTGTTTGAGGTTAGCTGTCCTCATTCAGCCCCAGTTCCAAGCAGAGAACCCACGCCCACAGATGAGCTGTGGTACACGAGCAGCTCTGTCAGTGTCCAGAGCAGTTCTGAAGTGCAACAGCCCAAAAAGGAATTGTGCCAACTCACACACATCAAGAGCCAAGTCCTGGGCTCCAGCAAAATGACAAACATTGTTTAAAAACATGTTTGCTGAAGGCCTTGTTGGTGAACGGGTCACTTGGCAAAACTGAACACAAGGCATGCTGTGCAGCTGCCTAAAAGCTCAGCTCTCCCGTGTGCCTGAGCAAAACCGGGATCCAGGAGAAACTGGCGGCTTACAAAGGATGCCCAACAGGACTTCTCTAATGATGTTGCTCCCTGGCCTTGCTGCCAGCAGAAGCTGCTGGGAAATGGCTCTGATTTCTGTTACTGGTGTAAAATCTCTCAAGCCTGCACAGGAGAGCTTTTCTCTTCAATGCTCTTTGGTCTTTTCCCATCCTCTCTGAAAATGCCGTGCTGAACTCCTCCATCCCTCTAATGCACACTCTCCCACTTCCCTGACTTTTTCCTTTAGGATATGTAGACAGCAGTGGTGGTGATGCTGAAAGCTTACTCCTGGCAAGGAGACCTGGAAAGGCACAACTTTCTGGATGGAGAGATCTCTGACTGGCATAAAAGTAAATTTTGTGGATTAGAGAATCTAAAGCTTCCCTTTAGTCTCTTGAAAAAAAAAATAACATTAGGATACTATTTCCATCTCCAACTTAACACACAAGGTCGAGTTCAGATGCAATCACATGGGAAAAGAGGTGGATGAGAGTCAGCAGTACCAATAAAACAATTACTTCTTGGGTTTGTTAGCTTCCAAACCCAGAAAATGTCCAGCTTGCTTATGCTCCAAGGCTGGAATCAGACAGTACTGGTTTTCCAGATTTAGAAGTGTGATTTGCTGCATTTTTATCTCTGTACCAAACACCTTTCCCTGTGTTTAAATCACTATCATCTGAAGTTGAAATACTGGCAGGGAAATCAAACTCATGCATGTAATCATCCAGAACAAAAAGAAAATCCACCAGAATGCCACAAGGACAACTTGTTTGGGCTACTTATTTGGGCTCATCACCTCTTTGAAATCTACCCTTCACGAGATACTCAGCCAAAGCTAAATGAAGGTACCAAGAGAAATTCTACTGATTCCAGGAACTGGGCCTTGGCTGCAAACCAGAAAGGATGTAGGCATAAATGCAAATTCAAGCAACGTTATGAAGATCCTTCAAAGCTGTGACTCAACTGCAATCTTAGTTTGCTAACTCCCTTATGAGATTCCCTCTTTCTTATGTATGACACCCTTGCACATTAAAGAAAAAATACTGTGAAGTTACAGGCTGTAAGTGTACCAAAATATCACTGCTTATGGAGCACTAAAAATGCGTTTCATTTTACAGACGGCAGCAAATGCAGCCTAGCTGCAACCTCCTCGCTGTTCCTGGCAAGAGAAAATCTTATTGTTGATGGTGTTTTTAATTGCATCATTCTCAAGGTACTGCCTGCTCATTTGCTTCAAGGTCTGAACTTTTATTTTGTCATTTATCAGCTGGTAGGATCTTCACTGCAGAATCTTCCCTAACACACAAATCCCTTGGGATATCCATCACTAAATAAAACAAAAATGGCTTGTTTGAGACAGAGTGCCATTATGCATGTGGGCATTTGTGCCTATACAAATGTGTATGTGTTAATTGGGCTGCAGAGAAGAGTTTTGTGCTGGCTGCATAAAAAGCTTGTCCATAACTATCCTTGGACAAAATGAGGTCTCCGACCATCAGAGGTCTCAGAGAGCAGCATACTATTAGCCATGATTTCTTTACAGATTTAGCAGAATAACTGAATATTAATATTTAAACATGTGCAGGTCTCTTGTTAGGTATCTTATGTGAAACTGAGTAAATTCTCCTTTGTTTTCAGCTTTTTTTTTTAACTTTACTGCACGAGTGACACATACATTAGCATACAGTTGGCTACAGGGATTTTTCTGGAATGATTCTGTTTGAGGTTCTGTATTCTCCCCTGGAGGTGTTGCTGTTTACATCATGATCTACTTGACATCACAAAATGATTTTAAGGTGAAAAAACCCAAGCAAACAAAAAAAACCTCCTTCCGAATTCTGATGATTTCTTGCGATTCCAGACCAGGCCGCAGAAAAATTGCATGAAACGAAGAAGTAAAGATAAAAGTGAGGGACAGCTTTTACAGATTGTTCTGCAGGTGGTGGGTATGTGTGTAGAATGACATGAAGACAGAAACCATCAACCCCCTTGCCCCTGCAGCTGAGCAAGCAGGCACAGAGAAAGCTCAGCTGCACAAAAAGAAGATCTTGCTCTACCTTTCAGACAAGGCAAATTTTCTGTGCACACACCTTTCAAGGATCAAGACTGCTGAGGTGGCAGCTGCTGCCAGGCATACCCTGGTTGATGCTGGACCACCCTGATTCATGCTGGAAGATGAGGAAACTGATGTGTCGGGTTTTGACACCAAAACACTTTTATTCATAGAATGATGAGCACTCTTAAAATGAAGCATTTTTGCTTTCAAAGATTTTCTAATTCCAGAGTACTTCACCTTGTTTCTACAGTTTCATATCGCACTGTGTCCTTGTTTTTTATTTAGAATCTTATGTCTTTTAAACATTCTTAATTTCATTGTAATTTACTGCATGCCTTTGTACAAGTGGAGCAAACTGAAAACTGTAGTCTATTTTATTTTAAAAGAGTTGGCTTCACCACTGTGGATACCCGCAGGAGAAGAAGGACTGAAGACAGTTTGCAAAGATGGAGTATTACACCATGACCTCTTCTTGACAGTGATAAAACTGAGGTTTGAATTCTGTACCATCTGGCAGAGCTTGTGACCTGGAGACAAATGGCATCCCCAAGGCTTGTCTGGGTTTCAGCAGCTTTGCTTTTTTTTTATAAAAGACAAGGTATCACACTATTAGGTCACAATCCTTCCTAGAGCTTCCAGTACTGCAAGTTCTGCTTTTAAGGGACATGATCCGCAGGAACCATGCTGGTAACACCACAGAACTGCATCTCTAAGTGATCAGAGACTGATGTTTCAGGGAGAGAGCCACGCAGGAGTACAAGGAGAAGCCGTGTAATAAGGGACACAGCTTCTTGTAGTCAGAAATGCCTTTGGGAAGGGTCTAGAGCACAAGTCTTAGGAGGAGTGGCTTGGGAGCTAGAGTTGTTTAGCCTGGAGAAAAGAAGGCTCAGGGAATACCTCACTGCTCTCTAAAACTACCTGAAAGGAGGTTTTAACAAAGCAGGGATCAGTCTCCTCTCCCAGGTGATAGCATGAAAAGGAAACAGTCTCAAGTTGTGTCAGGGAAAGTTTAGATTGGACGCCAGGAAATATTTCCTCACCAAAAGGGTTTTCAAGCATTGGACCAGGCTGCAAAAGGGAGTGGTTGAGTCACTATTCCTGGAGGTATTTAAAAGATGTGAAGATGTGATGCTTACGGACATGATAGAAAACATATTTTTCAATCTTGGCCTTGAACACTTCCAAGGATGGGGCACTTACAGAATGTGAGTATCAGTTAGGTTGGAAAAAGATCTCTGGGATCATCAAGTCCAACCTATGACCTAACACCACCGTGTTCCATCAACCTAAAAACCTCATTAACCCTGATCCAGGTACACACCCACCTGCAGTGGGCACAGCAGATTTCAGGGATGCTGTTCCAGATGGCGTGACAGTGCACCAGTTTGGCAAGGAGAACTTTTATTGCTTATGGTGATGAGGGAGGGGGCAAAGACAGGGATAGTCATATGAAAGATAAATCTGGAATGATTTGCTGAAATATATAGGGCCTTGCGGGATGTTTGCTGATAAATACAGCACACTTCACAAGGAAATACTGAAGAGGCAAAGCTGTCTGACTGCATTGAGCATCTGCTTTTCGCAGTGGCCAGGCCCATTGCAATGTGCAGCTCCAGACAAAGCTTTGCAGGGAAGAGAAGACCTGTCTGTAGCACCCACTGTAACTATAAGGGTTAACTGTGGTTGGATGACAGGAGAAAGCAGCAGCATTTTACAGTCACGCCTAATTCCCCATTTTCGGCAGCCCCCCTGTTTTCCCTCTGAATTATCAGAGACATTAATAAGAGCCTTTTCCCCTCCCCACTTTGCCTGAGCTTTCTAATTAGGAACACTGAACAAATATATCTGAGAAACAGCCTGGCAGCAGCAAGCAGCCTTGGTTCACTGCATTCAGGGCATGGAAAATGCCCAGCTCTCCCAGGGACAACGGGAAAGCTACAATCAGTGACTCAGCATTAGCCCAGGAACTGCTCTCCAGGCAATCCAAGACAACCCCTCCAAGCATTCCTGCCTAGTTCTGTGCACAGAGAGATCAGAAAGCAAAAAATGCTCCTTGAAACAATTCCCTACCTCTGATCAACACACACCTCCCATCAGCGAACGATTAGTGTGCCCTGTCAAGCTCTGCCTCATGATCCACAGCTCCAGACACATCCAGGCTGCAGCCAATACTGAAATTTGGGGGTTTTTGTGTAACAGCTGTGCTCTGTGCAAGGCAGATGTGTCATTTCATCAAGCACAGGGTAATAGCTTGATTCCCTTAGGGACTTGCTGCTGGAAAATAGAACATTTCCTTTCATAAATAGACAAGGTCACCATGCTTGTTTTGGATTTGATGCTGAGATAATTGAGTATCTGTTCATTATACATTGCATATTAATGCACTAATGCATCTGCATGTTAAACTAACTTTACTAGACTGGAGGAAAGCAGCCTTATATTACATTTCAATGCCTATTCAGCTACAGAATGCAGTCTAAGAACTCTGATTTATGCCCAAACTATTTTCTTTATTTTACTTTCCATGTTGGATTCAGAAGTTAAAAAATTCCAAGTAATCAATCTTGGCCTTGAACACTGCTGAAAAGCACAAACTAAGCTATTTTGCCCATTCACACTCTAGCACCCTTTTGTAGCTCACAGCTGCTCTTGTATTTAACAGGAGTCATCTTCCAGCCTATTCACATGTACACATAGTGAACCAGACAAGTCACAAATGTGACACCTCAGTGTTTAAACCCCTGTAGATATAATGATAAAAGCCATACAAATTTCACAGAGGTATATGAGGAAGGATCAAAATTCTAGGCAAGTTTTTTCAAAATATTTCTAAGTACTACCAAAAATCAGGAGTCCCCAGAGGACCTTACCTGAACATGATGCAACTAATTCTAACTAATCTGCTTCACTTTGATCTTACTTCATCTCAAATACTCATTTTACCTCTTTGTTTATAATATTTAGAAGTTGGCAACCTGTTTTTCTCTGTTCCTTTGCTTTCTGAAATACTTCCTTTCTGGATGTACAAAGGACAATATTAGGTCAAAGATAAATGCAAAAGAAGAAAGAGTTACTTGCAAAGTGAATGTGTCACGGCTCAGTAGAGAAGGTTACATAGGGTAAGATATGAAAGAAGAAATAAAGTATTTTCTACTAAACCCAGATACAAACACTGTTCTGCATTAAATCCAGTAGTTTGTGGGGAAAAGGAATAATTATGCACTAGAGTTTAGAAATTATAAAGGTACACATAAACAGTACACATAAATAACAGAAAGAATTTTATTCTGAATTTTCCTGTGCTTACTCCAAAATACCTCATCAGAGATTATGATCAGAAATCTCAAATGTGAATGTTGGCTGAATATTTGGAACAAAGTTTTGCTGCATTTTTATTTGTTATATACCTCAGGAATTTTCCAAACTGGAGGATGCAAACCTAAGGGCAATAAAAGGGCAGTCTCTTGGTTGTGATAAACTGGAAAAGATCTTTAAAAATGTCAAGAATAATGTTTCCTGCCCTCCTCACCTGTCATTAAATTAACAGCTAAAATTTCAGTTTAATTTCTAGGAAAAAAAAAATCTCCAAGGCTGTCAACATTTGTACATGGAAAACACCTTCAAGGAGTAACATTTCTGCCTTAGGAAAGGATTTTTGAGTATTTTTAAAATGATCAGCATCAAAAAGACACCTTCCTTGAGAAGACCTGGATGTCCTGTGGAAGTTTTTGCTTCCCAAGGCTGCAGCAGCCTAACTTAGAGCCCTGCCTGCTCCTTTTGCTCATTTGAAACACGTTGGAGCAGGTGACCGAAGGTTCAAGGAGAGGTTATCAGCTCCTGTTTGCTGTTGGCATGTCTAAAACTGCTGACACATGCTAGGAAGAAAAATGGGTACATCTAATTCAGCTGCAACAATAAAACAGCTACTGGGGAACCCCACCTACAGCTAACAACACCTCCAAGCTGTGCTGGCCAACTGAACAGATAAGCCAGTAGTATTTCTACATAAAATGCAAACACAGCTTACAGAAGTCTTGATAAATACCTAGATTAACCATTTTCTCGGTGTTTTAAAACACAAGAGGCAAAAACACACCCAAAACACACCACATCTGGGATTTTGTTGGTTGATGATGAAAACCATTATCCACAGTGATGAAAGTTGAGGGTGGACTTGGCAGTGAGAGGTTAAGGGCTGGACTCAAAGACCTTGAGGGTCTTTTCCAACCTAAATCATTCTACGACAGACTTGCAAAAGGCAACCAACGGGATTGTTTTCTTTTGCATCACTCACAAATTTTCCTGAGTATGAAAACAATCTACCCTCTGTTAAAAACACACCTTCTGTTCTTGGACACACAGAAGATTTTTCTAGCTTAATGCCTCAAAACATTAAAAAGAAAAAAGCATGTTTTCTGCCAGACCTACTTGTCTCAAAGTCACCTATTTTACTTCTAACTTCTGTAGAAGGAGGAGGATTCTTCTAGTCAAGTCTTATTCAAACTTTTGGACCACTACTCTATAAAGATAAGTTGACATTTCTCAGATTAATTCCAAGTAATTTCTTGCCTGCTAGGGCCAGATCTGTCCCTTCCTCTCATTTCACATCAGCTATGTACAAATTCACACTAGCATTAAGCATGAGCTTGAACTCTGGCATTTATCATAGCTGGAGGAGTCTGAGCAAGTTCACAACCTCACCACTGGCTTAAGATCCTCAAGAGAATCTTGAGGGCCTCAGGCCAAGTCAGTGTCTCCTTACAAATTTTTACATTAAGTACAGCAAAGGGCTTTGACATCCTTCTTGCTACTGGAGATGTGGATTTCCTCACTGGGATGGCAAACTAAGCAGATCAAGCCACATGGGCGGAGGCCATGCAAAAAGGGAAGTAAAAGGATTACATCGTTACAGTGTAAAATGCTGTGGCACCAATCAAAATCAGACGGACACAGGTTCCTTCACCTACAATTCTGCTGACTGCCTTAGACACAGCAAAAATACCCAGCTGTTACAGCAGAAGTCAGCCTTTTGCTCTTCATGAATTGAGTAAAACAGAAGCCCTTTGCTTCGCCCAGCTAAATAGCTTTCAGATTAGATTCCAGAATAAACAACATGAACTTACCTTGCATTTCAACATGTTGGCCACTCTCTCTTGCATTGACTGTCCAGCCTTTGGCCTGACAAGAATATAAACTGCTTTCACTTCAGGGCTGGAGCGCAGAAGTTTTTCCACCAGTACTTTGCCCATGAAACCTGTAGCTCCTGTGATAAGTACGGTCTTTCCATTGTAATAAGCTGAGACTGAAGACATGGTGCTTTCTTGTTCTGTCCCTTCCTGCACCAGGTACCTGAGAAGATGCAGAAATAAAGCTTTAAAGGCTTTTGGGATAACCTTTTTTGTCACCTACATCAACTCAAATTAGTTGAGTCAGCAGCAAGTTCAGTCAACAGCAATTTAAAAAATGATTTTTTAAAAAGTATTTATTGCAAAAATAAACCACAAAAATCTGAGAATCTTAAAAAACCAAGCTCAGCCTTATCCTCCATGCGACACCACAGCTGCACACAGAGGTCAAACACAGCTCGTGCTGTCCAAGGCTCCCAGCAGGAGATGCTCACTGCAGTGCTGAACAGTGTTTATCTGCCACTGTTAAGTGGCAGTCATGAAGATATGCAGCTATCCCTAGAAGACAAAGGAGAAAGAGATTTCCTCACAAACACTGCTGTGTTTTCCACTTCAGTTGCACTGTGCCTATGGCATTCCTTGTCAGCCCTCACTCATCGGCGTGCTCAGTCTTTTCCTGTTGCCTTGGCCTGGAATAACACCATGAAGAAAGCTCTTCTTCATGAAAGACACAGTGCAGTCACCTTGCTCTGCATAACTGCAATACCACGTGCAGGCCACCACCCTTTATGGGCTCTTACAGCCAGAATTCACCCCAGTTCACTCTAAGGAGTGCAGATGTGGCAGGCTCCCTCTGGAGAGTTTAAGTTGTCTCAACTCCCCCTTGGAGATCCACTGACACGACCAGGCTCCCACATGACATGTTCCAGTTAAGTATTTTAATTAGATGCAATGGTTTCAGGCCTGAATGTCCCCAGCCATCCTGATTCAAACTCTTTAAGTTGATTAAATGCAAACAAGGCTTGGACTGAATACTCTTAGAAAAGCCCCTCTTCCTCTACTAACCTAATGTAAGCAAAACAACTATCCTTCAAGTGGGGCAGACCACATTAAGCACAAAACACACACTCCAAGGGAAAGGCTCATGAAAAATACCAGTAAATGTTTTGAAAAAAGCCTACTGAATTTGAAACAAAAAGAAACAAGAACAGTATAGTGCTGCCAATCACATACTCAAGAACCAGAACAGTGATCTTCAAGTACCCCAGAAAAACTTCTCTTCCTCCAGCAGAAGCTTCTGATACACAAAACAGGGAGTCAAGCCTAACAAAATATTACTCTTCTTTCCCAGTGCTGCCTGGGATCACAGTACTTAGCATCAAACAAATGAAAATCCCCAAATTTCTTTATCCACAACAAATCATCAGGTGTAGAATCCAGTTTAGAAAATGGGTCAAGCAGAAAAACTTCTCAGGGATGCTATTTTACATCCTATTTTACAAACTAATAGCTGTGGGTATTCTGGCTCAGTGAATTTGGTTATTAGCCTACTTTCAGATGTCGTCCAGATTATAACTTAGATGAATGCAGAAGGCTCATCTAGACCTATTAAAAACCTGCTCTTATTAAAGAGTTGGCCACTTGGGAAGTTAAACCAACAGGTTAAACTATTGGATAATTAATTTATTTATAACAAAATGTCACATCTCGTTCCGGTTTGGAAAAACTGACTCATATTGCACGACAGGAACTTGCAGGGCCTGGAAGTGTGTGAAAGTTGTGTAGGGCCAGAAGAAGGTAGAAATTCAGCCAGACAGAGAAAAAAGACCTCGGAAATTTGGCATGACACACGCCCTGCAATGTAGAAAAATAAAGGAGAGAAGGTCTTACTCACTAGAGGCCATACAAATCCCACTGAACAACAGGAAACAAAAAGATAAAATATAAGGACCACTTCCAGCCACTGGATATTTGCTTTGAATTTGTATTGAGAAGATCACACCTGCACAAACAATGGTATATTTGTAGAGTACTTTGCACTACAAACTTGGAGATTACCAGAGGAGTTACTCTCCTTCCCACACTTCAGGAGTGGAGAGCATTTCCAGCCTGCATCACCAAGCACTATTGCTTTGCTTTATAGTTGTAGACTACTGCACAAATAACTGTGAAAGGCTTCCACGTGTGGACATCAATTTATTATGTTGTTTAATTTGGGTTCCTTGCTTCAGTTACCTAAAAAGGGCTTCATTTGTTTTGGCCAGATGTTCAATGCCTGCTAGAACAGTAAAATAAATAAATCACACTACTTTGAAGTGTTCCTATAATTAAACATACCGCCACATTTCATTAAGTATTTCTGACAAGGACTATGTGCACATAACTGACAGTTCTTCTCTATCTAGTCTGAAACCATTTTGAATGTTTGATTCAAAAAAACCCCAAAAATTTCATCTTCCAAGCCATTCTGCTATGATGAAAATGGAAGTACCAAACACAGTCACTGAAAAAACAAACTTCCAAGGCAGTCTGCTGTTACTCTCGATTACTGGCTTAACCTCCTAGGGTTAAAAGGGAAGAAAATTCACATCCTTTCTATTTTCCATAATAAAACAGTCCAAGTTGGGCAGCCTAGAGTTAGTAGGGTCAATTTCAGAGTTGGATCCAATTGCTCAGGACCTCATCCACAATAAAAAGCCACAAAGAATGAGATCGTGTTTGCTTGTTATGGGATCAGATTTGTGTCTCTTTGCAGTATATTTATTTTTCTATTTCCTAAGTGAGCTTCAGAAGAAAATACAAAAATCTTGTACCCATCTGATGCCATGATAATTACCAGGAAAGAAAATCTGTGGATTTGTTTAATGCACACAAACAAATCCATGTTTTGAGATCACGACATAAAAGCCAGAATGCTGCAATCTGGTATGTTCAGACAGACCCCTGAATCTTCACTGTTCAAGCAAATTTTAAGAGGCTTTGATTATATTCCAATTTCAAAGGCAGGTTCCAGTTTATTGTGAAGATATTTTCCTTTCAATTTAGTCTTGATTTTTTTTATTTTGTAAAACTATCTTTGGTTTTTTAAAATTTAGAGTGTTACTGATTTTTCTCTGTCTTTATTGATTTTGCTTGGCCTTTGTAAAGAGATTACTGAAGAACGTATGGAGCTTTTAAGGAGCCAGAGGATTTCTGAGATCAAAGGGTATGACCCAAGTAATGCCTGCTGACCTGACCCTTTGGAGGTCTACTTCAAACCAGAGAGAACAATATGCATGCCTTTTGGCTTTTTACACTCAAATTGTTTCCTGCAGAAGGTTATACTTAGCCTTGCAATTTAAGGAATAAATAGTCAATACTGAGCACTATTTTCCAGTCAATTAAACTACAAGGGATTAAGTGCCTGGTAGGACTATTTGAACTGTGGCCAGAAGCTGCAGCGAGCTGACCCTTAGTGAGGTAAAGAAGGATAAACACTCTTTCATAGGCTGAGGTTCCTGGCTCTTCCAAATCTGAGTGAAGATGAGAAAGTCACTGAATTGTGGAGAAAAGCCCACACAAAGGCTTCCTGAAGCCCAATTCAAGTGAGTAATTACCGGCAACTCAGATGTTTTAGGCATTAATTGAAGCAGGAAAGCAATCACTGATGCCACCTGAATTTCTGAGCGCAGCATCTTTGCAGCAGAACAAATCTCTCCGATGCTGACTCATCTCCAGCCAGAGCATGAAAAAACCATGAGCCAGGAGTCCCACTGAGCCAGGAGTCCCACTGAGCATCTCTGCAGACACAAGTGCACAAGCTGCTCTGAGGGTACTGCTGCCTCTCACAGTCTCCTCTGGATCAAACAAAAAGGACGAGCTACAGGGCTGCGTTACAAACAAAGACGTGATCTTGTGCCAAAGGACAAGCAAAGGGAAAGGTGGGAATCCTAATCCTACCAACCTAATACTTCCCTCCTGCAAAAGAAAACCCTCATGTCCTCAGTGGAACAGCACAGGAGAAGTTCCCCCTGCTGAGAGCAGGTATGACTGAGCTGTTATTTAACAGAACAACTGCTCCACCGTCCTCATCTTTCACACATTTCGGCGATGCCAAAGCTGCATGCAGACTGCAATGGTGTAATGCAGAGAGTTTTGCTGCTGTCAGTGCCAGAGTGGTGGGAAGGGAATGGGGATCTGAACCTCACTGACTGCTGCCACTGGCACTGCCCACGGCAGCTCCATGGCTGCAGGGGGTCAAGGAGGGACAGCAAAAGGGGGGATGAGCAGTGAAGGTGGACTGGAAGAGGTATTTCAGTATGGTCTGGATCACTGCCCTGAGTCAACCAGGACAGCAGCCATTTCAAAGCTTATCTGCTAAAATATTTGTCTTTTCAACTCAACAGCATAAAATGAAAAAAAACCAAAATTGTTTTGTGCAAGGGCAAAGGACCATATGCTTGTAAATGTACATCTAGATTCAAAAATGGTTTCTCTGGCATCTCCTTGTACTTAGATTGGTTTTGAAGAGATTTTTCTTACACAACTTTATGAAGGGATGTAATTTCCATAAACAAGAGGGTCAGCCTGTTCAGGTGAGTCTTTCAGACATCATATTAAATGCAATAAACCGGCTTAAACCAAAATTACACTTAACAGTAAGTAATAGTTTTTGAAACAAAGCTACAGACAGCAAGAGTCCTTTAAGACAAAATAATTCTTGGCCACTTTCTGAAAATAAATTTTTAATCTTGGGTGAAAATATCCAATCATACATAAGATAGTTTCCTTTAATCAGGATTCTGGAAGGGTTATAATTAACCTGGAACATGCAGAGAAAGAAAAATTCCTCTGTTGCTTCAGAGAACTTGCATAGCTGACGTCAGAAAAAGGAATATAAAGTGGTCACAGACTATTTCTGTCTCATCAATTTATTTCTTCAGTCTATCAATTATTTTATGAGTTTTAAATGGACTGTACACTGGGGATGCCTGAACAACACATCTTCATATAATTATTTTCTCTTTTACATTTTGTCCCAGGATGTACTACAAAGACACTCCAAAGCAGGCAAGTAATTATAAAACATAAAAGCAATTATTTCTAATACGTGTTTTTTGCCTGAAAGCATTTATTGCTAGTTCAATTATTAGAAAATAAATACACACCATGCACACTGGAAATGTGACTCATTACACATCATACTGACTTAACTCCTGGCTCCTCAGTAACATCAGGAGAAGGTCACTCAGCTCCTTTGATTTCATTTTCTGGGCCAAACTCAAAACCAGGGAGGTTCCACTGCAATGACCAAGCTTAGATTCAAGCCTTTGGATTTAGAATACAGTAATAAGCAACAGTGAATCAGAGCTGTAGTTCAACACTGCACACCATTTGTGACAACAGCACTGCTGACACAAACAAGCAGAGAGTACCGGCAAGGAGGCACTGAAGTTACATAATGTATTTCCAAAGGTCTTTAGGCACAGAAAGATTTGTGTAGCCTATGAAGTCAGGCAGATTTTACCGATGACAGAAAATGAAGCAAAGAGGATGATAAAATGGCTGCTCTACGGAAAAATTTAAAGCTCCTTACAGTTTGTTGGAACTTCCACAGTTGTTTAACATCACCTAACAGCAACAACAAAGATAAACCTCCCCTCATTTAGCTACAGAATTAAAAGGAAGGTCATAATCCACCCTTTGTACAGGCACTAGAGAAGCTAACGCAGCATAAAGAAATAAAATCCTGCGATTCAAAGATGGGCACATTTACAGCCAGGCTGAACTCCTGATGATAATCCTCTTTGCGAAAGAGATTTTGCTCCAAGCAATTTACACCAAATATAAATGTTGTTGTTAGAAGCCTGAAGGTTACCTCACTTTTCTCCAGCTAATACATTTCAAATCACTTCTCGTTTGCCAACAGCAGCAATTCAAATCTGTAACAGCGTCCCCAAGTAGCAATACGCAAGGAGAAACTCATTGCTCCCGGAAACCCTTCATGCCTTGAAAAACCACACCAGTTTTGCAATCAATTTTAATTTATAGCAGTTAAATCTAAAGAGACAGGGAAGTGTGACAGCATAATTAAGAGCTGGAGACAACGAGCAGCGTGCACAGCTGGATCCTGCAAACTGCTGAACACTACATGACAGACACAGAAACCTCTGGGAATTGTGGCTGCTGGGCCAAACACCTGCCCTCAGGACAGATGTGTCCAGGGCAAAAGACGGAATTTCCACATTGCTTAAGCATTCCCTACAGTCTCCTGAGCAGTACAAACTGTTTTACCACCATGAAGGACTAGAGAAGAAAGAAGGAAGCAGAAGGGGCACTGATGCAACAGCCCAGGAGGAGCCTCTTAATTTTTTAATGAAACCTGTTAGTCTCACTCAGCCTCACTCTGTTCTCTCCAAAATTAAAGAAAACAAGCCTGCAAATATTTTAGAGTTGAGACGAGGCAATGGTGCTGAGGACATACCTATGTGAGTCATGAGGAATTTTAAAGAACAAATATTTCTCAGTAGCTCAAATATCAATGCATTCTGCCTCAATCCTATTTCATTATCCACTTGGTAAGAACAGGAGCTACCAAAGGTGCAGCTTCTGCAGGCTCCTTTTGCACCACACGGTCTAGCATCTGTACCCACTCTCTTTTTTCAGAGAGCTCTCCCTTGTTTTTTAGAACTAGTTGTTGCAAAGCCATTGAGCAGGTTACAGATCAGAGCACAGATCAGGACTAGAAGGGAGTTTTTGCTTTGCCTCAGTATAATTAAATGCAGACATCTGGATATTTTTTTAAGGTTCTTCTTGGTCTTAAAAGCTCTTCAGCAGGCAATCCTTCCCCTTCTTATTACCCCAATTCACTCTGCACAGACATTTTCCCCTTGCTCTTTCTCCAGCGATCTCTATTACCAGCAGTCCTCTCCCAAAACCCTAAATGAAAATCCCTGCCATACCCACTGCACACCAGTCATTCTGCACCCCAGCACCGCAGAAGGGAAGTCAAGAGTTAACTCTGTGTTAACAGGCTTGTTACATTAATTTTAAAATTTATTTTATTTTCAACATCTCAGTTGATAACTTCTTATTAGCATCCAGCAGCTAATGTATTAACAAAGATTTTCTGTCCTTTCCCACTACTCATCCTTGTCCCCCATCAAAAATAGTGGCACCAGCTTTTAGGACATTTGTGATTTTTTTTCCCCGAAACAGTTTTATCAAGCATTGGAACAGGCTTGCCAGGGAAGTGGTGGAGGCACCAACCCTGGAGTTATTAAAGATGTGTAGATGTGGGACTTGGGGACATGGTTAAGTGGTGGACTTGACAGAGTTAGAAGCTAGAAGAGTTAGAATCATAGAATGGCTTGGGACCTTAAGGATCATCTTGTTCCAACCCTCTGGCACAGGCAGGGACACCTTCCACTATCCTAGCTTGCTCAGAGCCCCATCCAGCCTGGCCTTGGACACTGCCAGGGATGGGGCAGCCACAGCTGCTCTGGGCAACCTGTGCCAGGGCCTCAGCACCCTCACAGCACCCTTACTTCCTAATATCCCGTCTAAACCTACTCTCTGTCAGCCTAAGGCCATTCCCCCTTGTCCTGTCACTATCTGCCCATGTGAAAGGTCCCTCTCCAGGCTTCTTGCAGGCCCCCTTCACTGGAAAGCAGCTTTAAGGTCACTCCAGAGCCTTCTCTTCTCCAGGCTGAGCAATCCCAGTTCCCTCAGCCTTTCCTCCCAGCGGAGCTGCTGCATCCCTCTGCTCCGCTTGGTGTCCCTGCTCTGGACTGGCTCCAGCAGCTCCCTGTCCTTCCTGTGCTGGGATCCCAGGGCTGGATGCAGCCCTGCAGGGGGGGCTCAGCCCAGCGGGGCAGAGGGGCACAATCCCCCCTCCCCTGCCCTGCTGCCCACACTGGGGGCTCAGCCCAGCACAGGGGTGGGGTTCCTGCCCACTCTCACACTGCAGAGACACGATGAGCTCTGCAGCCAACAACACCCTCCAGTCTTTCTCCCCAGTGATCTTTAAGGTCTTTTTCAGCCTAAATGATTCTATGTCTGAGCCAGTTTAAAAATACTAGCATACAGTTTGAGGGTAACCAGTGGCTGACGTGTTTTGGTGGGTTTGTTTTTTTTTTTAAGCCTCACTTTTGGAACAGTCCAACTAGCACAGCTGCTCTGAAGGACAGCAGCTGCAGGATTGCTACCTCCTCAGCAGTTTCCACATTCCAGCACTCATGGAAAACTATCCCAACAGTGGCCCCAAAAAGGACTGGGTAACTAAAAATTGCCTACATTTCTGTAACAAATGGAAATGAAGTGGTAACTGTTGACAGCAGCAATGCAAATACTTTTGTGATTACAGCAACCACATTCTTCACAACGGCACTGTCATGACATGAAGAAGAATGGTCTTCACTCAAGATTTAGAGTCAACACCAATATTGATCCAAATTCATCAATATCACTGATCATTACCTAGTAAGTAAATCTATGCCATGGAATGATGGAGAGACTGCCTTCTGAGACTGCCTTCCTTTTTTCTACTATCACTCTCCTGTGCTCCTGTCAGGTAAATATCTAAGCACAATGCTCCCAAGTCTTAATGAAATCAAATTAAACAGAATTTCTATGTTTTCATAAGAAAACCTAAAAAACCCCACCTTGCAACAAAAGAAACTGAGGACAATGTACAGGAACACAGTCACAGTGATGACCCCCAATGACCATGTTTTTTAAAAACCAAACAATTATCTAAGCCATGCTACTTTTCTATCTTTAAAACTTTTTTTCCACAATTATATCTAGTGGAAGATGTAAACAGAAAATACAATCCTGTACAGATTTATCACTATAAATGCATTATTTTTGTTTGTATTAAGCTTCAAAACAAATGCAAAATAATTAACAATTGGCTGAATAACACAAGCTGAAAGAAAGCAGGACAGCTGTAGGGATTTGAACACACAAACACTTATTTACCATTCCCAGTTTCTGATGATCACAGGGTCCCCCATTCAGTCTGTCTGGATTTCCCAGAGCATAAAGGCTTTCACTGGAGACTTTTCTTTAGGAATATGTGTGTACTTGTGCAGTACATGCATAGAAAACTGGTTTTACGTTGTAGACAGAAAACTCAGCCAACTGCTTTATTCCTTGAGTCTCATCCATTTTTGGATCATCAAGACCATGATGGCAGTGCCCATAGAATACCTCACACTGTGAACTTTTACAAGGTGTAACAGGGGAAATATTCCTGTTCCTCTATCCCTCCATAACATCTGAATTTGTTCATTCCCTCCTTATAAGACAGAGGAAACCACTTATCAGCTGAGAAGCTCCTGACATGTTGTGAGGGAAATGTCTTGATGAGTTCAGATAATACAGTAGCTGTGGTGACTGCACTAAGAAGTTCAGCAGTCCTGCGACAGCAAGCAGGAATGAAATTTCACACTTTAGATCTCAGATCTAACAGAGTGGACAAAACTACCTTCTCTATTCAGACACAGATTTAAGGTTAACTAAGTAACTGTAATTATTTTTCTTTCCGACAGGAAGCCAAGCCCAGCAGTCTGAGTAGTTTTATATTTTATTAAGAAGTGCAGTCTAGAACCCTACTTTTGTCTTGGTTGGAGCTGAAAGACAAAAATGCTTGAAATATTTCCCACCAGGAAGAGTCTTAAAAGGATGACCAGATGAATGTGAGAGTCTATACTATTAATTTAATGGCAAAGCATACATATAGATATATATTTTCAAACCCAAGGATTTAAGATACCCGCAGGCTGGGTTTCTTTAATTAAAAACTGAAAGATAACATTATCAAAGGAAAGACCACAACTTTGCCTTTTCCCTCATCATTGACTTAATCCTCAGGCTCAATACAAACAAAAAGCTTTTTTTTTTTTTTTTTCATTTTCCCCACATTTCTCTATTCTTCAGCCTTAGAGCATTTGACGGCACCTGGCAAAGTTGTTCTGTCCAGAGCAGGATCAAACCCTTCAGGAGCAGGGAAGAAGTGTGATCAAAGCCTATTTAATTCCAGAAGTCCACAGGGAATCTTACACTTGATATTGCACACTGCTAGCTGGCTTATTCTGCAGCAAGCCGGGAAATCAGCACCTGTGCCCAGCTCTCCAGTACTTCCCTGCATCCCATTTTGTTGAAGACAATTCTGGCACTACTGGAATCAGAACCATGACACACTGACAGATTTGCTCTTGGAGTCCTTGGCACTGAGACAACAAGGCAGCACAATGTGCACTAGAGCATCTCCAGCAGCAGACCTGAGGCAGGTCCAGCCTGGCTGCTGCCCTGTCATGACTCTCACTGTGCAGGGGTGACAAACACCTTGTTCCCCCTTTGGAAAAGCAAGATAACACAGTGAGGAGAATCCAGGAGGCTGCTTCCTCCTACAAGGAGGAACACTGTGGAGCACTGGGAAGGGGCAATGAAGACACCAGTACAGGGCTTGTGGGTTTCTGGAGAGAGGGTGAGGAAAAGGCAGCAGCAAAAAATTAGATTTTATATGTACAGTGTAGAAAAATTATAAAGTGTACAAGTTTTTAAGATATGAGCCAGCGAGACAGAAGGGACTTCCCAGATTCCGCGTGTTTCCACCTCCCATTTCACCTCAGAAGGGCAGACTTTTCCCACTGCTTTGTCTGACTGCCTCTGTCTGGATGCATGCCCAACCTCTTTAATCCTTCATCTAGTGCTTCTAACAAGAGAAACATGGAGTTACAACCACAGGTGATCCCTGCTGCTCCTCCTGAGGATGGGATAGATCAGGGACAGGGAATGAAAGCTTAAGAGGTGACATGTGCCCAGTGAGACTACTGATTCTGCCTTGGCCCCTCTCAACAGCAAATGTTCCCCTAAGAGTCTGCAGTTTCGTTTTTCCTTGGGATCTCAAGCCCAGCAGGCAGGCCTTCTTCTCTGGAAACTCTGGCAAGGAACACAGAAGCAGCCCAGCTAATCTAGAACCTTCAGTGGCCATAAGAAAGCAAGCCAAGTATTAATTCGAAGCTCCAAGGTAGCTGCTGGGATTTCCAGGGTAAAGACAGAGTAAAGCACTGTTTGATCAAAGTGGAAAGCTGAAGGAAACCTACTAAGCATGCACAGGGTGAACATGTCTTGGACGCTGCGACTACAAAATGTATCTGTAAGAAAAAAGAAGAGAGCAGCAAAGAGGAGAGGAGAGCTTGTAGGACTCTGCAATTAGTATCTGAGTCAGTGTGTTTGTGGAGGACTTTCCATTCAGCTTGTACCAGGAGGCACCTCACAGCGAACTGAGAGTGCCAGTCCAAGAGATCTCCTCGCCATGCTACGCCCAGAATTACCCACAGTAGCTTCAAACTTCAAGTAGTTCTGAGATCTCTAAACACACGGAACCAAATTACTCCTGGGAGATAGCCTGGTGATCTGCAGCACTGATGAAGTGAAAACTGAACTCTTCCAGAAAATAGTTTCCTAAACACCAAGACCAATAGATGAAAGAAATGAAAAACCACCTATAAGGGTCTCCTCTTATGCTTTGGAAAATTCATCCTTCTCATGGGATTTGCCAGTTGGTGTGCTGTGGCTAGCTAGCAGCACAGCCTGCTAACACAGGTGCTGATCAGAGCAGGCTTTGGTCAAGCAGGACACAGTTCACTAGGAAATGGGAGAAGGATCCAGAGCATCTCATTTCTTGGCAGCTGACAGCCACTGCCATAGTATTTCATAACAGATTTCAAAGGTGCAGTTTGCAAGAAGGTACCAACAAAACACAGAAGTCGTGGTGTTATTTGCACTTATAAATGTATTAAACACTTCTTTTTCTACCCCCACCAGCTCTCCCCTTATTTGAAACTCAGTTACAAGTAAGCAAAACTCACTCTACTGCAAACATTTTCACAAAATCTTTCACCAGTAGCACAGCAATGTTTATCCCTCTCTCATGCTGTTTAAAATGTTTTTAATGCAGTACTGTATTTGTTCAATCCTTGTTTTATACACCTTAATTAATGATTGCTAATATAGCCCAGATGTAAACATGTATTTTATCATTCCCATTATCAGAAACAAGGCCATTCAAGGGGCTGGTAATAAATCAGAGTGAATGACGCAGTGCCAACCAAACACCCTCCTGGTCTTTTGGAGAGCTGTGTTTAATTCCTTCAGATTGTTTAGGTCACTGTGCAACAGGGATCACAAGCAACTTCCATTTCATAAGCCAAAGAGCACAACAGCAAGATGGTATATGCTGTAAGATACATTGATTTCATCAAAGTCGGTGTTACAGTATTACAATTTAATCATTACTGAGTGCATATGTTAATTTTTAAACATATTTTGTTGTTGGTTTGGGTCTAGGTGGGTTTTGGTTTGCTGTTTGATTTTTTTTTTTGCCATGCAGTTACTCCTCTCACTCAAGAGCAGAAAGACAAAACTGTGGATTCAGGAGGGAAACTGCTAATTAGATGTGGAAGAAGCCAAACTAGAAGATCAAAACAATATCCTTCCAAATTACATTTTCTCACGAACTGCAAGGAAAATAATACCCCTAAAATCTCCTTGGTTTTCATGGAAGACAGGCAGCACAGCCTGCAGATTTTTCTGCCCTAAGTCCTCCAAGAAACACAAACATTTACTCTTCAGATAAAGAGCAGGAAGAGAAAACTAAAGATAATTCCCTGGAGTTAGTTAGAAAGCTGCATAAAGGAACTTTCCTCTTCACATCAGCAGCTCTGAATAATGAGGCAGCAGAGAGCTTTGCAGCACTGGGAGCCTTTGAAACACACTTCTCGAGAAAGAAGAGACAATAAAATGTCAATAGAAAATGCCTCTTGGCTGGCACATGCTGGCACAATGAACATTTTTCCTCCTTTTGCACATACAGGGACCAATTTTTTTCTTCCCCTCTTCTCCAATATTTAGAAGACAAGCTGATGAGAGATGACAAGGCACATTTACAGAAATTCAAAAAAATCCAGCATTGAATAGAACATAAGTGCAGCATCAGAAAAGGATGGTCAGACTGTACCAATGTCATCTAATGCATTCTTTGAGCACTGACATTCAAGCAGGGAATGGAAAGACGAAATTCAATGATGACTTGATTCTAAACAGCTGAGAAAAGTCTGAATTAAGTTTAAAGTACTTGAATAATCCTGTTGCAATCAGTTCCAGATTCAAGTTAGTGTACATGTTTTCCTTAATCACACACATCCTTCTCACCCTTAAGAAGCTCTGCATTCAAGATTTCCATGTTCCTATAGAGAATAAAGCTTTTCAGTTACTTTTTAATTTATTTAACAATACCTAAATTATCTGATAAATATCCACAAAGTTTGTAATGCTGGCTCACCTACCCCTCAATCTCATCTCAGCATGATCTGTAAAATAAGGAATAAATAAAATAGAATAAAGAAATCCTTCTTATTTCTAGGGAATCCTACACAGTCCTCCTAAAGTCAACTCAGTTTAAATTTTGAAATCATTTTAAACCTGAAAATGAAGTATGTGTGCTGGCTTCATAGGCCTCAGGAAGCCAAATCTCATGGAACAATCCAACGTCAATCCCTGCAGCCTGTCTCGTGGTAGTGCCTCTAGATGGACTAGATGTGCCCTGAGAACACACAGAAAGTTGGTATATTAGCATAGCTTCATGGAGAAAAGGGAGGTACAGAAATAAATACGCCTCCTAAATATTCTCTTTTTAAAGACTTTTCCATTCTTGTAGGGACACAAAATTGCTATGTGCCACAGTGAAGGTATTTAGGACCCACCTAAAAGGAAGGATATATCTATACCATTTGAGAAAAAATAACTTATTACTCAATTTTTGTTAATAATTCTTTATTTTATTTTTCCGGGAAATGATGCTGTCTTTAACTTTCATATGACTTCACAATCTTGGAGACAAAGCTGTGAAGCACTACCAAGCTGCTTTGCTGCTTTTCATTCCATCACACTAAGACATACAAAGCAGGCACATTCTATCTTAAACCTCTCTGATTTGTGTATTTTAAACTTTGATATTCATAATGAGCCACATCTCCTTCTCTTCATTAATTTGCGCCAAGCAGAAACACAAAAGATGTGCATCTTAAGCCAGGTCTCTTAGCCCCCTGGATCTTTGCAACCACAGGATCAGTCTGTCCTCAGCCCAAACCCTGGAGATGCTGTGAAAACAAACATTGAGTGACTTGGTGTAGCAACTGAACTTTTACAAATTCCTGTTTCTCTGAACAGCAGCCCAAAGGCACAAGGTTCTCTTGCTGGTGTCACCAACTGAATTATTGTCCACATTCTTCAGGCATATATTGTTCACTTCCAAGCCTTGTGGCATTTGTTGGCTATCCCTCACCTTGGATTTCTTCCTGCTACTCTTAGGTCCAGATAAGAGTCCTATTAGGAAGGGCTGACGTGAGGTACACGCAGATTGCCAGGCTGGAAAGTGGCTGCCAAAATACACAGCTCAGTTGGGCAGGGACATAATAAGTAGCATGCAGCCCCACTCGGCTTGCCACAAAAAAGAAAAAAGTTTTGTTATTAACAGCCAAAACATACACTGACCTTGCCAAACAGTAGCCTTTGAGGCAGGATATTTCATGCAATATAGAGATATTTAGTAAAATTAGCACACAGATTAGGGCTCCCACTCGAGTACACCTCTTAAGAAAGTAGTAGATGTTAGTACATGGTAGCAGCAACAATATTTTTTCTACAGTTTAACAGCATTAAACAACTTTTCTGTTGTTGTGAGGAGAGAGAAAAACAAAGCAGGAAAAGGGTTTCACTTTGCTCAAAATTTTAGTTCTTGAGATGTCTGTAGCACAAAATGCTATTTTAGGAAAAACCTATTTTTTCCCCCACTGGCAGTGCAAAACAGCCTGAAACTCAGCATATTTGGCTTCCTGAATTTTTTTCCTGGCTGAGTACTCACAGCCTACAGAGATTCTCTGTTAAAATTGTTGCCAAGTCTCCTTCTTGACCCCTTTCCAACAGGATGAAAAGAGAAAAAATGTGGCAGTCACAGTAGAACCCAAGGATGCCTGTTCTATCAGAAGGCTGTTTGAATCCACAGTAAACAGTGCACCAAGGTGGCCTTAATTTGCACTGGAAGCCAGTGTAGGTTTTGGGAAATTGCCACCACATCCACTGTAGCTTTTGCCACCACATCCTTCCTCTTTGATCTTGTACTGAACGCATGCCAAGAAACCTGGATTTTAACAATTGAATGGCAGAGATGTCCTGCAAGAGAGACAGTCCTTAATAACCAGAAGGGAAAGAAATCACTCTTGGAAATGCAGTGTGAGCCTTTTGACAGAAGGAAGTTGTAAACATTGATACAGGAGGGAGATGGTACGTGATTTGTGCTGGGAAAAAAAATAATCTTGTTCATATGATACTTGCAAATTATTTCATCTAGTTGAAATTTCCTAGAAACATAGAGGATAAACTAGTTGCTGTCAAGACATACATACATACATATGGGGCTGAAGAATAAATGCAATCCAGTGATCCTGTGTACCCCAACTTCAAAGAATATAAAGAGATCAAGTCTAAGATGATTGGATGATCTGTTTCTCACAAGTTAAACTCAGGCATTTTTGTAGATTTTCAAGCCCTTCAGAAAACTTCAGGGTCCAAATTCAGGTTAGAAAGTCATAGTGTTCAGTAGGCCAGAAAGAACATAATGTAAGTATTTCATGGAACAAGCAGATCATCTTAGAAACAGTGACAGAAGACAAAAATTATCATCTGCTGATCTAGATGTCAAATGGTGAACTCAAGGGAAAGTAGAAGAATAACACGTTTGCACTGCCAGGCTTCCCAGCTGGCTGTGGGATGTCAGGCTTGCCAGGTGCCAAACACTCCATAAGAGCTGTCAGCAGCACTAATCACTGTACAGAACAGCACTGGCCACAGGTGATTCTGAAATTCTTAGATCATCTTTACACTACACTGAAGTTTTCTTATAGCAGTTGATTCTTCCAGATTTACACCACCTGTAGTTTAACTCTGAGACAGAGGCTAGGCCAATTAATTTACTAAATGTGTACATTCATAAGCCTTAATGTCACCACTCTTCAGGTCTGACAGCAAGCCTAAGACAGTCAATGCAGTGTATTCACAGGGGAAAATCATCCCAATCCTCTGCTGCTCTTTTTTATGAAACTCAAAATGCACTGTGTCTAGGTTTGGTAGTAGCTTTAAGGTTTTCCAGAAATTCTTACCTTTAGCAACTCAGGCCATATTTTCCCTGTCCCTTTACATGTGCAAGAAGAAATCTTGTGGGATCATGTTGTGAATTAAACAAATACACTGGACTGGTTTATGATATGGCTTCAGAAAAAGTTGTGTCAGCACTGTTGGGGGTATTGTGAAGCAGCAGTGGGATAAGAGGCAGGGGCAGGAAAGAGCAAGAATTTGCTGGTCTTGTATCACTGCCAAAGCTTTCCCACGGTGAAACGCTGGCCTCTGAGCAGGAACATTTTATCTACCTTTTTTCAGCAAGTACTCCAGTTTTACTATTTAAAAATCTAACAGTTACAGCAACTTTCCCCTGGATTTGCATGATGCCTCAAATAATTTCAGACTATCTCTCCATCTCCTTGTGGATGTTTTGTCAATACTCTACTAATTCTCCTTCAAAGACTTTCTTTTCATTCCCCTTATTTATAGAATCATAACTTTGTTTAAAATGGAGAAGACCTTTAAGTCCAACTTGCAGTTTTGTCTTCCAAATGGGGAAACTCACAGTAGGAACAGATCCTCTATGGCAACAAAGCAAGAATAAAAGAAATCCCTGAGAGCCACCATCAACCTTAATCCATCACTTCCAAGAGAGAGTCACAGCTGGCAATGGAGAAGTGAGGATCACTTACAAGGGAAAATCCCAGCCCAACATTGAAGAGAAGGTCTAATATCACTCACAGAGAAAGGATTTCTGCACATGACTCACCTGAAAAAAATCAGCTGTTACCAAAGTTGCAAGCAGTTAGTTTGGTCCAGAAAGTCAGCCAAGCTCTCAGATAAGATAGGAACATTCATCGCATAGTGGGGGGATCAGCTAGCCCCTCCTTTCTGTTTGCCATGAGGGAGGTACTGCAAGGTTTGCAGTAGAAGCCATTAGGTACTAGGAAATAAAGTAGCTCTAAGGACACATGCAGTCATGGCACACCATGAAACACAGGAAAAGAATTGCAACAGCTACAGACATGTTGACACTGTAGCCCAGGTGAGCTTTTTGTTTGACAGCTATTTCTAGAAGACATACCCTGCTCTTTCCACAACGGGTTTGGCATTTTTCATTTTCAGTTGAATTGAAAGGTAAGTCACTTTATCACTGAACAGCTCCAGCATAGCTCAGGTTTCAGCCTCTGAGAGCAGAACTACTGTGCACACAATATAATCTATTAAGGCAATTTGACACTGCTTTCCTCATGCCTAGGAAAAACAGCCCCTCTATTCCAGGACTAAAAGATATTTATTATATCTTTGTTTTCACTAAAATAGCCTAATATCATGCTTTCATGTTCTTCCCCGCATATCATAGCAAACAGATCTCAGGCAGTAAGTTTTTCCTGTGTCCTGTCATAGAGCAAAATCCTTCAGTTCAGCAAGAAAGCAGAAGAAACACAGGGAAAAAAAAAAAATTCCTTTCTCTCCCCATAGAGGATACACTTACCTCAACTGTACCCAACGTATTTTTTTGGAACAGCATTGTAAAGTCCAAGTGAAAATATGTTATGTTTTACTCATACAACTTGTCCTCCCACTTACAAAGGACGATATTGACACAGGCAAGATATACAAGAAGAGCTTGCTGCTGTTACTGCAAGGATCTTAAACCAAAATTCTAAGCAAACAGACTGAGCAGCTTCTAACCTCCTACTGAAACCAGCCTCCCTTGACTCCCAGGGCGTTGTTGTAGGGATGAAGGTGGGAGAGAATGGCATGAAACACCTGGAAAAGAAAGATCAGTGACCTCTACCCTGTGTCTCCCATCTGTTGGCATCAGCACAGGGCATCTCCTTGAGGTTCTGAGACCCAGGAAAGGGCCCTTGTTTCCAACGAGGCTTCCAAGATCTGCCGGAATGCCGGACCACCTGAACACAGCTGTGGATGGAGGGACCAGCCCCGAGCTGCCTGCACTTCATTATTCCCTATGCACTGTAACTTCCCTTGCAGGAGTCACTTTAGCCCACAGGCCAAAAACTAGTCAAGAAACTAATCAAACTAGTCAAGTTTGATTATCTTTGTAGCATGACACGTCCAGTTAGCTAACTGGGGTTTTTCTCCCTGTTATTGTAACTCCTAGAGCAGGTGTTTCAGAGACTCTCAATGAAGAGAGAAATTTTTGTGAGATCCTATCGAGGCCTTTTTTCACTAAAAAATTACATAAAGAGCATCTCTATTAAATCCTATTCCACATGAATAAATACCCCTTCCACAGAAGTATTTGTTGCAGAATAACATCTGACTGCTGTTGTATAGCCAATGGATGAAGCACACCTGCTGATCTGGAGCTCTCCATGGCAAAGCTGAATGAAACATGAACTTTATAAAGGGTTGCATATATGTCCTGCTTTTCTCTCTTATTATAAAACCTACTTGTCACCTCAATAAGCTTCCATAAACAATGTATTTTACTTCCCCTTTTCTACCTAGAACACCACACGTGTCACGGTTTTCCTTTGAGAGCACATACCACCTTCTTCCATTTCTTACACACACCCCATGAAAATATTCCCCCTCGTCACAACCTACAATCCATTATCACTACCTCAGCTCTGCCTCTTGACAGGCTGTATCTCCCAGCAGAGACACTCTCATGCAAAATCCTGGCACGTGCCGTGACCTCCAATATGCCAGAGCTCTCTGGATGCAGAGCAGGAGGAGCATAAATACCTCTCACCAGGGCAAAATGCTTGGTCAGTGAGCCCAGCTCAGAGTGATTGATGAGGAGATCTCTCAATTGCCATTCCCAAGACTCTTTCAAAGTGGTGGGGGAAGACAAAATGTCAAGTTGGTCTTTAAAAAAAAATTCTGTACCATCCTTTTGAAAACCAAAATTTTTCATAACCCTCCATTTCAGCACAGAAATTAGAATTTATTTTCTTTTTCCCCTGTCTAACATAAATGCTCAAGTAAGGAGAATTCCCTGAGGGAAGGAAATACCAAGTTTTAAATCAGCTCTAGTTATTCCTCCTCCTCATTTCTTCTCAATTAGTGCTTGCTATGCCTTCTACTATTAAACTGTTCCTCATATATCTTTCCCAGTCAAATCTTTTTGTTTAGGCTGTTCTTTAAAAACTCTGATTTGCTGACTGTTATCAGAGCAAGATGAGGCATGGAATTACAGCCCTCCCTCACAGGGAAGCATCCCAACACCTTTGCCTAAACACATGAAACTTTATTAGGCTCATCTCCATTTCACGTTTCAGCAGCCTGGGGGCTTCTCCTGCCTGTTTACCACAGAGCAGCATCGGCCTTTTTCTCAGCCCTCTTCCTCCCTCCTTCTTACCATCATGCCACAAAGGTGGACTTCATTTTATTACCCTCTGTGAACCCTTAACTTCTTTGGAGTGCCTGTGTAGAAAGAAAAAAATTGTTTTAGGTTGTTCATAAAATCCACTGCTCATTCTGCCAGTGGGGCATCACCAGTTACAGAGGCTGGAGAATCCTAGGGCAGGACATGCTCCAGGCACTGCACTCTCCTGGCACAGCACAATCACAAAAGGAAAAGTAGTCAGAGCTGCAAAGAGAGATTAAGGCAAAAGTCGTCACCTTGGAAGTAAAAAAAAAAAAAACCACTCAAAAAACAACCAAGCAAACCTTCACAAGCTTTTTAAAACCACTTCAGGTTTCCTGCAACCTAAAGGTCAAATGAAACTCTCAATTTTTCAAGCTGCTTTAGATCTACTCCGCATAGAAGTGTCTGTATTTAAAATACAGTAATTTAAATTGTGTATTTTGTACAGCAAGTGAAAGTACTTGAAATAGGTCTTTTTCTAACTATCACTCTCTTGTTTTTTCCCAATTTTGCCTTCTCCTTCCCTTTGCTTATGCACTGCGGCAAATCATGTATCATACTACAGTATAATGAAACCTTTGAAAAAATCTGATGAAGTAACAGCTGGTTTTGCCCAGTTTGAGGGGAATAAGTCATTACTTGCAAAAATGCCAAACCCTGATGCATGGGGTGTGAGAAAACCAGGGTTTCATCAGGTAGTTCTTTTTTTTCTACCTAAGTCCTGATGCCCATTGACAGGTATTTGGATAGAAACTGTAACTTAAGTAGAGGAAATTCTCTTAATTTCTGCTACATCTGTGTAGAAAATATAAATCTGCAAGTCTGTGCTCAAGACCTCTCTGGTGCCTGTGTCTCATAGAGGAATCTGGGGGAGCAAAGTGGTACCCCTGGTACAGGGAGATGGAGTGTGGCACTGGATGGGAAGCATCCAAGGGGCCTGAATGAATTTGCTGACATCACTGGAAGTAAACAGTCTGGTATTTTGGGAATGCCATGGAGACTGAGAACAGACCCATGGATGATAAAAGGCAAATGTCAAGACCATCTTCAGGACAGGCAAGAAGAAAGAAATTTCCAGATGTGGAACATGAACCATTCTGTATTTCTGTAATTTTGTGTTTCATGTTACTCTGATTGTAACCACATTTCATAGCATTTTTGCCTTTGAAAAAGACAAGAAAGAAGAAAACAAACACATAAATGGGGAAAGGGGAGCTGAAGTTTAGTTTCTTTGCAAGGCTGGCATTCAGTTTTGCTTGCTGTAAATGGTATGCTGGCCTCTGGCAAATATCCCCAAATACAGGCCTTAAAAACAGCCTTCATTAGCACTAATGAAGATGATGAAAAAAAAAATCAAAACTCAATAAAAATCATCCTGTAGCTTAGGCAAAAACAACTTAGACATTATAGACAGACATAAATACAGCTAATTTTTCCATGTAGCTAATTTTTCCAAGCTAAATAAAGAACTCTATCCAGAAAGAAATAAAAGTACTTACAAAACCACTGAGTTTCATGGAGTTATGCAACTTCTTTATAGTGGTTTTTTTTGGTGTACTAATCAAACATTTAGATTCTGAGTATTACAATTCCTGATTCTGAACAATAGATTACCATGGAGCCCAATAATTATTTTGGCCAGAAAGGCTTTCCTGAGATGTCTCAGTCTCCTGCCTCAACCTGCACTCCCCAAAAAAATTCCTTTTCATCAAGGGAACACTGCCTGCTTAATGACAACCAAAACCAAGTATTTTTATCTTTCCAGCATTGGGAAAGCCTCCAAATAGCTACTGAATGACTAAAACCAGGGAGTGTCCAAGCAGGGAGACTGATTCAGAAAAAAAGACTTTGCTCTCTGGAAGCCACAGCCTGTGAGCTTGTTCTATTCCTTTCACCCTGGGAGTAGATTTTTACATCTTTCTGAAGTGTTGTTTTACCAGAATGAAAACCCCAAATGTAGTCTTACTACTCCAGTGACACTTCCATGAAGGTTTCTGTGGAAAGCCGGGATGAGCAGTGGCTCTTTCCCATGCACAGCCAAGTGCTCTTCCTTCTGGCTGCTGCTGTCACTCAGGGTCAGTAATGGGGACAGCCCAAAATACACAAAATAAAGAAAAAAAGACAGCAAAAAAAAAAAAACAATGGAAAGAGACTCTGACTCTCCTTGTTGGACACTCCTCTCTCTGCCCACTGAAAATATGAGGAGCAAGAAGTATTTGGCCCTTATCTCTGAGGTCTCATATGCAAGAGCAGAGTGACTACAGGATACTACTTTAGTGAAAAAGAATGATACACAAAGTAAGGGATAAATCAGCACCTAGAGCAGAGAAATGATTAGAGATGAACGAGAGTTTCAAATACATACCACGTAAATAAAAGACTGTGCTTAATTGAAGATATTCTGGTATGTCAACAAAACAAAAGAAAGGTATTGGTCAGCAAATTGGTTTTTGAGAGGATGTTTTGAAAAGTTCTTTAAGGGGAAATATTTTCCTGACCACCAGAAGATAAATAAAAATAAATTTTGTCTTTGTTTTGTGAAATATTTATTACTTGTCTTGATCATTCTCTTGATTTTCCATCACACTTGTGCTGCTCTGGGCTTTTTCCTCCTTATCTGCAGATCTCTTTCCCTCTCCCCTGAGTGCTTTTTCCCTTAGCTCTGAAATATTTCACTTTTAAAATAAATATAGAGGAACTGCTGCTTCCCTAGAGCATTCCCAGAGGCAGCTGTAAAGGACTTTCAAGGCAATGCTGCTTCCTGGGTCATCTGCCTGACCTGGCCTTTTTTTACTTTTCTTCATGAAATCAAACCAGAAAACATGCAATATTTAAAAGCCCTGTAAAGTGGGAAACCTGCGTAGCTAAAACTCAGAATTCTTGGATTCTCTGTAAAAGACTGCAGAGAAACGGTACCATAATATAGCTGCCTGAATAGCTACGGTAGATTTGAATTAATTTACTTTAAAATGCAAGAAATGCATCTTTACTGCAAAGAAAGTTCTTTCGTATCAGCCTGCAGCTTGATTTTCACCCTCTGACTTTCCCACATAAAAGCACAGTTAAGGAATAAGGGACAGTATGTCCATCTACTTTCAGAACTGTTAAAGGTGCAAGACAGCTGGCAATATTTATTACAATATGCACTGCAATAATTAATTTAACTTCATGATAGGGCTTTTGGTTCAAGAATGGCCTCTGGTAGACTAGACCCAACAACAATACACCCAACAACAACTGGACTCTAGTTCTAGTCGTTGCACTCTTTGTGGACAACTGTTCACAAAGTCAGATCCAAAAAAGCTTTATGATTTTTACTAACTTCTCCCGCATTTTATTCTTTTCTAATCCAAGCCATACATACAGTTTCCAGCTCACTGCATCATTGTAAAGTAGAGAAATAGTATTGTATTTAATTTAGATTGCTTAATCTAATAAAAGAATAAGGAATCTGATCAAAGGAGACAGAAATCACATGGGGAAAAAAAGGAGCAAAAAAGATCCACTCTGGTGGATTTCCTTCTTCTATAGTGTTCATTCAATGCCTAATAATTCAGGCTGGAATGTGGATGCACCTGGGTTTGGGTGCATTCCCTCTGACATAATAGGAACATTGTGAGGCAAGAAACTTCTAGCAAACCATATGCAAAACAACTGTAGTTGCTGCCCAGCTATAAGAAAAACCTTGTTCTTAGCTGTTCAAATAGAGAAACTGAAAACAGAGGTTGGAGTTGCTGAAGATGCGGAGGAATTGCTGAGTAAAGTTGTTAAGGCAATTAAAAAAATCAGACTGCATCCTGCAGGCTGGAGCTGCGTCAGGGAGGGTTAGGGTGGGTATCAGGGAAAGGTTCTTCCCCCAGAGTGTGGTGGGTACTGACCAGGCTCCCCAGCGAATGGGCACAGCCCCAAGGCTGCCAGAGCTCCAGGAGCATTTGGACAACGCTCTCAGGGATGCACAGGGTGGGATTGTTGGGGTGTCTGTGCAGGGCCAGGAGCTGGACTGGATGGTCCTTGTGGGTCCCTTCCAACTCCAGATATTCTACAGTTCTATGGTTCTAAGAAGAGATTCCAGAGAAAACTGAAAGACAAACAAATTTGGAGCGAGAAGCAGAGGACAAGGCATTGTTAACCGAGCAGACAGTTTAACACACCAGCTGTGTCCTCCAGGGAACTTGTGAACAGTGTGCAGAAGGGGGAGGGGAGGGGAG
>VXAC01005328.1:349555-385786 GCA_013399225.1 Rhipidura dahli
GGAGAGGAGAGGAGAGGAGAGGAGAGGAGAGGAGAGGACACTGAGGGTGAGTACAAGTGCAGCCTGAGCTTGCTGAGGACTAAAAGCAGCTCATGGGTTAAGGGAGGACAAGTAAAGGCACTGACCTCTGAAGAGTCTTCAGAAAAAAAAAAAGCATTTTACTGCACACTGAAAATACTGATTTTCTAATTGTACCAGAATGACCAGTTAGAGGGCCTGTCCTGCAAACTTAATAAGCTCAAAGGACGTCATTAAGCACCCAGCTTCTAAGCATGTTAGATCTCTTTGGAGGCAGAAAAATGGAACGGGGTGATAATATGACTCATGACTTTCCACTATTAGGTATTAGAATTGTGTAGCTGTAGAAGATGAGACTTGAGTAACCTCCTTCTTCCAACTCCAAAACTGAAACAGCCAAATTTGCCAGTGCAGCTGCACACAGTGTGAACTGGTTTGTCCATTCTTTCTCCAAAACCACAATTAATTTGGAAAGGTAACAACAGAAATCACTGTTAAAGTGCAACTTACACTTCATCATTATCATCTGAAACAGGACTTCCTCACCTGTCCTGGTTAACTAGGCACACTTAAAGCCATCCAAAAAAAACCCTTACCTGCAGATTCTTGGCTGTTGCTACTCCCAGAGAGCTGGTATACGGATTTCATCCAGCTTAAGAGTAGTAAAAGAAATAATCTCTAAGTATTAAAAATAATATTAAAGCACAGTGACATCAGAGTGATGTTTCCTTCAAATCCCTCAGGCAGCATCAGATCTGTTCTTAGGCTGCCTCTCTCTTCAGTGAGGGATGATGGGATGAATTTGGCTGAGCATTGGGAAGGGAAGCTTGCTGCACTGTGCAGAATTAAGCACTGATACTGCATTAAGGCCAGGGAGGGGCCGGAAGCATGGAAGGGTGGAGGAACACAGGATACATGCTGGGGAGACACGTAACAGGTAGAAAATAAGAGTGGTTAACAGCATTCACCTGGAAGCTCAAGAAGGTTTTTGAAAAGCCTGACGTTTACTGTCAGTGAAGCTGCTCTGGAGGCACCAAACTCAACCCAGTTAAGTTCCAGACAGGCCTAGGAACAGTTCTGAGTCAATCAGCCCAATTAATCCAAGCCTGGACTTACAGTTCTTGTAGTTCACAAGTCAGAACAGCATCTATTTAGAAATATAATTTGCTGGATAACCACTGGCAGAACCTGTACAAGCCTCAGACTGTCTTCACATGTACTGATGAACCAGGTTTTTTCTCTGTCACCAAGTATACACTAAAAATACTGGTTTTAATCTTTTGGCAGTGTTAAGGGAACATTTTTTCTTTAAGGCCAGGTTTGTTTATTGTTTTATATGGGAACAGTTAAGTAGGGAGCTCTTTGAAAAACCTGGTAGAATATAAATATTTAATCCTTCAGTAAATCCTTTGGACCTTGCTCCTCTGCTCTCAAGCTTAGCATCTACCAAAGGCAGCAACAGAAATTACAAAGTTCTGTGCTCATTCCTAAGAAAACAAAGGATCTCCTCCACAGGCCAGGTGTTTAGCAAGCACATTCAAAGAGAGCAATAGACACGCACATCAGCAGAGGTTACACCCACACACAGACACCCGTGGGATGCAGGGGATGACAGCTGGAGTCAAAATTCACTGCAGGAGTTCGGGTGGCAACAGCATGTTCAAGCTAGTGAAGTACTGCCTTTACAACTACTTTCAGAGACAAAAATAGTCAGCTTTTAAAGAAATACTTCAAGAGTTGGAAAGCTTAAAAATTCACTTATTTCATAATGGTGCAATATTTATCATTTAAATTTCACTTGAGCATATATTCTCAATCTGCCACTGAACTTTTCTATTCCAAACATCACAACACAGTAAAATACTCATTACTTCATTAAAATAATTTTCTTGCTGTGTCTAGAAAGAGATAGAAATAGAATAAAATCCTATGACAGGCCTGTCACTTTTAATTATTTCATAATAGAGTGCTTTTCATATTTCTAATTGATTAAATTAGAACAACAGTAAAGGTAACTTTAAAGAGTTTTCCATTTTCAAAATTACTGATTTCTCTGACATGAAAGTCAGAGCCATTAAGCACAGTGATCTGGTTGTACTCTCCAATCAGAGGATCTTTCCAAACTTGTTTGTGCAAAGGAACATCTGTTCCAGCAGGGCAGCTTCCCAAATTTGCTCATCTGTCTGGCTGCGCTAACAGCTACGTTGCCATCCGTCACCTGCCACCAAAGCTGCAAACGACTAGGAAGTTCATGAGGGAAAACTGTTCTTATCTTACAGCTGCCCATGGACAATTCCCAACTGTAACTGCAAACATTAATGATGCTTTCATTCTCAGTCCCCTCCTGAGATGGTAAAATACACAAAACCCCCAAAATCCTGGCTCCAATGCCCACACCAGTGAAGGAATGCTCTCTCCAACAGAACCAAGGATTCAGGCCACATCTCCAAGCCACCTGACCATCCTATCACCATCAGAAATGCCTCCTCATTTTTTCACAACAGCCTGGAAAGAAAAGGCATGGATTTGACAGTTTTCAATTGCAACAGTCATCTAATTGGGAGAGGAATTAAAATCTTTGTTGCCCAAAACAGCTACGTGGTATGGAAGGCGTTACCTCCTTCTCTTCATCAAGAGAAGTAGGCAGCACCTTCATCTCCCCCTTAGTCCACGGGACAGTGGCCTTCTCTCCATGCACGTCTTTGACTCTTCCTGTCTTCGATGCACTTGTTTTGCCGAGCACCAGCTGTGCTCTTCAGAAATCTGATGTCACCAAAAAGGACTGAATTGCTGCCATTCTCTGCAGTGAATCTCTGCAGTCCCTCCCAGAGCAGGGCAAGGCAAGTCCTGTGTCACTACACAGGAGTGACCATCGTGTCAACCACTGGGTCACTGGCCAGTTTTAAAATCTTTCACACAAATACAAATTAATTCAATCTGTCCCCTTGCTGCTGGCATTCCTGCCTCCTCTAACTAGACACCTGTAACCTTCCTCCTTCTCTCCCAGCTATTAGGCTTTCTTTATCTGCTTCACCTCAAAACGTGGTGGGGGTGTGGAGCTGAAGTAGCAGGAAGCACCCAGGAGTCCGGGATGACTGCAGAGCTAAGAAGGAAAGCACAAAGCTCTCTGTAAGTGAACAATGAATATTCTAAAGTATTTCTAGATTACAGGAAGAAAGGAACAAAGAGAGATAAAAACTGACCTTGCTTCTTCAACTGAATCAGCAGATTGCAGCTAGGGAGGAGGGGCATGTTTGTTTTCAAAACAATAAAATGCAACTACCATCCTTAACAGCATTCTTCACACAATGCTCTTCTGTCACACACAAAAATCAGATCCTTTGTTTTTAGTAATAAAAAACCAAAACACCAGTGTAAGAAAACAACAAACCAGCATGAAAAAACAATCCCTTCTTCCCACAACACAACGAAAATGCCCGAAGGCAATCCCAACATTGTCAGTGCTCTAAAGACATGATACACTCACCAAAGCAAAACAGATAGAGATGTGTTTACCAAACCCTTTCCTTTTCAGCATCCAAACCACCAGCCAAGGGGAGAACATCCTGAAATGACCCTGAAGCAGCAGAGGACTGCAGGGATAACCTGGTCTAGCTGTGATCAAGCTGCTTCCAGCACCAGGAGTGCTAAAATCCACTCCAGACAGTGCTGCTCCTCAATTAATTAACACCGCTCATTTAATTAACATCACGAGCCAGCTGACACTTTGGATGTCCCTTCAAAGCTCCCAGCTCACCCCGTGCCACAGCGCTGCCAGACCAAGGCTCAGCACAGACGTGCCCTTAGCTAACACAACCTCTTAGCCCTCTTTTCATTAACATCTCCATCTAACAGCAATCCCCTGGCACAAGGGAAGGCAGCACCTCCGCCAGCAAAACTAACAGGCTTGGAGCAAACTAATCCTGCTGCTTGCCCAAAGTCAAGAGGAGCAGTGGATTTGAATGCTGGGGCAAACATTTTGGATCTGCGTGAAGAAGAACCTCAGGTGGCAAAAAAACAGATGTGATTTGAAAGAGAGAACACAAATGTGAATATGTGCAATGTTTAGGGCTGCAAAAGACTTAAGAGCTGCGGGCAGTACCTTCCTATTTTGACCATTTTACATTCAGGGCAATGGGTCTTTGCAACAGGGAGACAATTCCTCTTCCTCACCAGGAAGACTCTTAATTTTTAATTAGTCAAACCATATTTTGACTAGATGAAGCTGTTACAGGATGAAGGTTTCAAATCAGAATTCATGCCTCTGCCTTTTCCTGCGCCTACCTGTTGATTATCAGCTTGCCCTATTCACCCCAACACCAAGGAGCAGAGTTCTGTAAGGACAGCTAAAAAAGCCCACTATCACACACCAAGAAAACACCCCAAAAACATGTTAGATTCTGCCAGAAACTTGCCAAACCAATAAGGAGGTGGTGGGGTGGTGGGTATTTCCTCCTCTTTGCATTGTCAGAACATATTTTGTTAGCAATTCAGAGAAAGTTTCAATAACAAAACTTCTTTTTGCTTTGTCACAACTTTATTTGAATCGATGTTCTGATGAGGAAGAGTGCATGACTACAGGAGTAAATTCTGCCTACTAGAAGTCTTTGCACATGGATACCATGGCAATTGAACAGCAACGTAAGATTCTCCCAAGGAGAAATGCAGCCAGAAGAAAAGATCAAATCCATAGCATTAGTATTATAAGAAACTGCCAAACAATTGAGTTTTACTCAGTGCTGGTACTTAAAGGGTTTTGGAAAACCGGTAATTTCCTTTTTCAAAGTCTATGATATTTTTAGATAAATCTATTAGAACTTTGGCAATTTTCTCATAACAAAATGAAAGGCAGAAGGTTTGCTTCATTTCTGGAATATATATTTAGGAAAAGTTTTCCCATCTTGAAGGCTGCATTCCAGTCAGCAGCAGTGTGAGCAGTGTTAGCGTGTTAAGCCTAAAATAATGTCTATTTACTGTATTATCAAGGGCACAGTGACAAGGAGCAGTAAAGCTTGTCATTATAGGTCAGCTCTCATCCTGAGGGCTCTCCTCAACTTGATCCACCTGGAAACAGGTATCTCAGCTATTGCAAACTAATACTTCACTGAAACTGACCTAGGACCTTCTTCCTTTAACAGGAACCAGTGCTCTCCTGACAACAGAGCAGGAGGAATCCCAACCAAAAGTGAGAGGGAGATGAAGTTTTGCAAGAAAAAAGAGTGTAGGAGCAGTGCTGCACTCTGTAATAAAACATCGTTGAGGTGCAGGAAGTCAGACATATGCTTCAATTCCCAGCTGGCTGACAAAAGTGTTTCCAGCCCTGAGGCTCAGGACTGTTTCAAAAGCAGCTGGCTGGCTATATAGGAAGTTCTCCTAAGGTGAGAAGAATTTTTCCAGGACTGACCAAAGAACACAACTGGTTCTTATTGCCTGCTGGGATGAGTCCGGTCTACAGGCTTGAATTAATGCAAAACCTGGGCAAATGTGTTTACTCAAGGAGCCACAGCATTGTCCTGGTGTAGAAGGAAGACAGCCCAGCATGTGAGGCTCCCACAAGACTTGGTATCTGCTCATCGAGCGGAAATTGAGAAGCAAAGCAAAGAAGATCTTAGAAAGTCACTATTTCACTTGCAAAACCAAGACAGACAAGCACCTAAATTGTCACTGCAATCTCTGTAAAATAAACAGACATTCTTAAAACTATCTTAATTATATGTCATAGGTTTAGTACTCCAGGGTGATGAAAGGATAAAAGGATAGAGAACAGTAATTCTTTTATTTCAAAATTTAAAAAGTGAAACAGCTTTGCTTTAAGTATTATCACTTTGGTTTATCACCTGGGGGAAGGTGGGCTGACAACCTGGACAGTTTAACCAGAACAGTTTTCCTCCTCAAATTCACAGACCAGTGATTTTTCCTCTCTGATTTTTCAGAGATAGCACTGAACTCTATTGTCAAATAATCCTTATGCAACAACTGCACCTTCACCTGTGTAATCTGCCCAGAGATGGTTTGTTCTCTTTTATGTTTCAAAATACTGCAGAAAACCAACTACTCCTTGCTCAGGAATGGAAAAGAGAATGAGAACTTGTAGAAGGAGCTTCTTTTTGTTCAGCCCCGCTCCCACCTGCAAGCACAGACAAAATTCAGGAGCAGAAGTGGGGAAGCTGGCCCAGAATGAGGGACAGAAGTGTTTCCAGCCATCCACATCTGAGTTGCAACGTGCTACCTCCTCCTCCTCATCAGATGGCTGTGAAAAATCAAAACGAAGAGTAACTGCTTGGGCTCTACCTTCTCCCTCCCAATCCACAAAGGAAAGCAGTCTCTTCCTTTACCTCCAAGCTTTTCTTGTCTGCCAGCACACGTCTTGTGGTGTAGCAAGGCAGAGGACACTTAATAAATGCACTATTATCTGCAATCTTTGCAAAATGCTATCAAGAGCAGGACTCTCCCTGTAGCGGGTTTAGTTTGCATAACCAGGCAGAAACACCAATTTTAGTGTAGTGGTTTTATGGTCAAATTATGCATTATTCCCTGATTTCTTTTCTGTGAGATAACAATTAGGAGACAACAAAGCAGGCACAAAACTCAAAGAATATGATGAAGTTTATTAAGAGACCTAAGAGAAAAGAAAAGAAAAAACAATCAGAACAGAACATTTAAAACTCTTCTTCTCCCTCCCTATCCTTCTCCCCTCTCTCAATCCATGTTACAGCTCTTGAAAAAGGGTTTTCTTCTTGCTTCACGTGGTTCTCCAAACTGCCACCATCTACAGAAAAACAATCTGCAGTAATGTAAAATCTCTTATTTCCATAAACCCTTTCACAGTTCCTTCAACTGTAGAACATAGCCCATGGGGTTATTACTCTTTCAAGGATGAGTAATTGTGGCTTGAATACCAAGGCTTTTCTTCGCCACCAGGTTTTAAAAGCCTCTCCTGCTTTCAGATATAACCTGGCATAGGCATTTCTTCACAACCTTTACAAGCCACACATCAAATTGTCCATCCCCCCCATGCACTTTAAATGGATTAAAGAGACAAACAGTCTGTGATATTACAATATTCATACCACAGCAAGGCAAGAAGTCTTTTAAGCTGCGCGCAAGGAGGACTCGGCACCGCCCTTTTTCCTCCCATGGCCATCTTGCTTCGTCTCACGTGACGAGGTTTTCTCTTTATCTCTGGCTCTGAAATCACCATGGTGAGATGTGTTACCATCCCGCTCCACCACTGGTTACAGGACTGTCTTCTTTGATTCAACATGGAGTGTGTGCTGGGCAGCTGCAGGCTGCAGGCTCCTCCGCCAGTTTCCTACTGGTCCCATGTGGAACAGAACCGGTCCCAGAGAAACCGTGTTGGAAAGCCTAATTCCCAGCGCCCCAGGGTCTGTGCTGCGGCTTGGGAGGGGGGAAGCAGGAGGGCAGGGCTGCCTGGCCCAGCCCCAGTGGGCCTGGGGCTCCTGGCCACCACCCCTGGACCAGAAAAACCCCCTAAACTCCCACCTTCCACGGGGTTTTATAGGTAACATTGAGAGAAGAGCGGTTCGACCAGACAACTGTCTGTCAGTTCAGGGTCAACCCACTACACTCCCTTTCTCTATCTCCTGTGTTAATTAAACATTCCTTTAACCAATGGAAAATTTAGCAGAAGCAATAGTATAGTTTCTATTTTATTTTCTTGGAATAACATGGTTATATTACATGTGTGCCTCCAACTCTAGCTTAAGACCACTGAGACTCCAAAGATGCAACAATTTTAATAATAATTTTAAAAACCCTCTTGAATCCAAGAATATTATTCTTAAGTATTATTAATGCAGCCTCAGTGACGTTTCCTGCTGGACATAAATAATCAGAGAAAAGAAGAACAAGACTTCCCTCCACTGGAACAAGATGAAGTGTTACAGGTACCTTTCAATAGACACTCATTTTGCCTTTTACATTGCAGCCCATGACTGTGCAAGCCACAGAATAAACTAATTTTTCATGTATCTTTCACTGACAGGGCTGTTGAAAGATGAGCTATCTGCTCCCAATTGTCATATTATACAAATACTCTTAGCCTCCTATGAGGAAAGGCTGGGAGAATTGGGATTGTTCAGCCTGGAGAAGAGAAGACTTTGGGGCAACCTCATTGGAGACTTCTGGTACCTGTAGGAGCCTACAGGAAAGATGGAGAGAGACTACTGACAAGGGCCTGGAGTGACAGGACAAGGGATAATGGCTTCAAATTGACAGAGAGGAATTTTAGATTGGATATTATGAAAACATTTTTCCCTGTGAAGGTGGTGAGACCCTGGAACAGGTTGTCAAGAGAAGCTGAGACTGCCCTATCCCTGGAAATGTGCAAGGCCAAGTTCATGGGGCTTGGAGAACCTGGTCTAGTGGAAGGTGCCCCTACCCACGGCGGGGGATTGGAACAAGATGATCTTTAAGGTCCCTTCCAGCTGAAACCATTCTGTGATTTTATGATTTCATATCCAACATCAGGGAAGCATCTGTTGAGCAAAACAGATGGCTGGCTAGAGACCCTCAGAATCTTACAGTTCTCCCAATAGTCTCTTCCTCACTTGGTACACAGGACTCCACAACCTAGATTTGGTAGCAAGAGCAGCATTTCCCCAGGAGGCTGCAGGAAAAAGGCACTGCTGGAAGCAGGTTCCCTGGTTGCATTGCTTCTCCATGCCATCACTCACACCTCTGACACAAAGCTGGTTGAAACCTCCACATTACATGAGCAAGGGAATGATTTTGACACTGCCCTCAAAAGTCCCAGAGAGGCACAAGGAGTACTCCAAAGCTCACCTGCAGTTCATGTAACCTGTTTGGTCTGCATGTATCTTGTAGTATTTGTTACATCCTCCAGTGTTTCACAAGTGCCCCAAATTATGTTAGGAACTTTACCTTATCATGGGTGTGTGCTGCTGCACCCACAGAATGTGGATAGACAGAAAGGCTTATTTTTTTTTTCCCAAGTAATCCCAAGGTGAACTGAATCCATGCATCAGCATCTTTGTAATGTAGTTTATAGTGCACTACCCACTGAAGACATCCTGGTCTGGCTGGCGTGCAAGGACGAGCAGTTTTCTTCGTGACAGCTACATCTAGATCACTTTCTCTCTTCATGGAAAAGCAAGATAACAAACCCCTGCATCATGCAAGGATTGTGGCGCCTATTCAAGAGCTGCCTTGGGGCTCTTGCCTCAAGGAACAGCTGTTACTTTCACCTATTCTAGCAAGCTCTATTCTAGTGCAGAATTCACTTGGCAAAAGGAAGGCACGGTACCATGGAAAATGTAAGCAACCAGTACAGCATCAAAGCTGCAGATTACAATTTTGAGGCTGATATAATGGCTGTGATAATAGCAGCTGATAAAGCAATAGAGTGGTGAGACCGTGCATAGCAACCAGTGATTCCTATGGAAGGGCTGTCAGACACTGAAAACAGCTCATGCCTTAAACGTGGATATAAAGTTTTGCTCACTATAAAGAAGCTACAACCAAAGAAGCTTCCCTGAAGACTGGGACTTTGGACTGAAAGTCAAGCTGTTGATCAGATAAAGGGAAACCTACTGTTCAGTCATCTCAAGCTGAGGGAAAGGTATGTATCCACAGAAGGCCAAAGCCAACAGCTGCAATCATCCCCGGCTACACCTGTGGTGGGGGGAGAGCACAGCTCACAGAAGCCAGGTTTACACAAACTCCCCCCCAGCTGAGAGGGGAGGAGGAGGTTTTGGGTGCATGGTGTAACCTCTGGTCAGAGGCACTGAACATCCATCCACCGATTACACAAAGCAGCCCAGCTGTGGAGCCCCCAATCCCTCATCCACGGGACATTCATGAGAGAGGCAGCTGAGGGGGAGCCCTAAACCCCCAAAGTGCTCCCCAGAGGCTTTGCACCACCAGATGCAACAGATCCAGAGTCTGCTGTGAGAGACATCCCCCCTCCCTCAGGGGGACATGCCTGGGCATTGCCACCTGGCTCGAGGGTATATTAACCCATCAGATTCTGTGTTTTTTCTGGAGGACCTTCATCACCAAGAAGACCAGCTGGAGAGGATCAACAAAATATCGTTGAGATCCACAGAGTGGTGGTATTTTCCTTCACTCTCTTTTAGTCCCCCACCCCACCTATTTTCTATTTATTTCTCTTGTTGTCTATCCTTTTCTCTTTCTCTCTCCCTCTCATCAAATAAAACCCTTACTATTGTCACTGGCATATGGTCTCATTTGCACCTTAATTTGGGCAGAAGAATATCTAAAGAACCTTAATTATCAGATCTTAAGAAGGGCAGAGGATGACAAGATGAAGGGTTTGTTATGAAGCGTTTGTTATTGCTGTTGCCTGACATGAGGAGGAAAAAAGGGGTGGAAGAATATATTGTAGGTATCTGATACAAGATGCACAGCCCTTTCCACTTTACAGCCCCTACAAACTTAAATCTTAATTACAGTCTCACTACTACACTGATCAGGAAAGGAAGAATAAAAAGAGTCAGCAGACAGAAGTTTTTATAGTGACACGTATCTACTGATGTTTTAAGAAAAAAAGTGCAAAATAAAACAACAGGAAAAATGTCAACTAAGTGCACACAAAGTTCATTAAACATAAATGACTTTTTTTTCGCAGTGAAGACCTTTAACTAGTAGCTTTCTTGGAAGAAAGAGGAACAACTTACAGTTCCAACTTTGGTGCTACTAATTTTTTCAGTGATTTAAAAAGTTCCCATTGGTATTCCTACAGGTTGGTATTCTGTGGGCATTTGTGCTTCAGTGCCTAACTATAGGTACATTTATAGGAGCAAAACTATCAGTTCCAGGGGTGAAAAGGTGCAATTCTCAGTCTAAGAATCCATGCAAATCTAAAAAATAAGGAGGTGATATCATGGCTGGCAAAACAACCAATCTGTTTTTTATCAGAGAAACAGTGGTTTTCATCCTGTTAATCTATTTCAAAAAGTTTACCTGCTTGGTTCAGAAAGCTACAAAAAACCCCATTTTCAAATTCTCATCACTAAATTGCAGCCATGGGCCCAGAACTCCTCATTTAAGTCAGCATCAACATAAAGCAGTGAAACACTTCTTGACCAAAAAAGCCCAACTGTTCAAAGCAGTACCTGGAAGGAAGGAAGTTTTGACAGTGAAATATATCCCAATTAGCTCTACTCAACACCGTATGGCAGGAACAATAATTTATGTGCAGTTTTGTAATTAATTATATGTACCTATCTGACACACCCAGTGTGACACAGGATCACATGAGCTTTTATAATAAGCTACCTGGGGAAAAAAAAAAAAAGAAGCTTACCTCTAAATATCATGCATGTATTTGTAATCATCTTTTGCTAGTAGGAAAACATGCATAGAAATGAAACATCTGTTTTAATACTTGCACAAGCTAGCAATCTACAATACATTGTCTTCTGCTTATTTTAGGATATTGGAGTGGAGAGGGAAGCAAAGGAAAAACTTTCTGTAGATCTTATTTAAGGAAAAGGTGGCATTACATAAAAAGCCAATCGCAGCAGGATTCCTGCCATTTCTCAGATACCTTGAAATGCTTCTAGGAAGCCACATTAAGTGCTATTTTTAATAAAGATTTATGACTTGTTAAGAACTTCTAATTAAGCTTCCCACTCTTCCATGGTATTTCGGTGAAACATCTTTAAACAGCATTGAGCAAATGCCTCCAGCTGTCCCTGTCTGGCTGCCTTTTAGTTTTCATATTTCCACCTACAACAGAAAAGGAACTTAGTTTATCTCTCAAGTTTAAAAAGCCCTCACTCCTTTTCCCTTCCCACTGGTGGGCACACAGGATAGGTGACAGAAACAGTTAAATTCTTACTGTCTCCAGCAAGGGGATTTGTTAGATGCCCATACTGCACGCAAATGATAATAAAACTCCAGGTTTTCACCAGCATTTCACCTGCAAAATCAGTGGCTCTGAAGGAAGGAGAGCCAGGAAAGGCGCAGCTGCTCAGTTTTCTCTGCTGGAAATCACTCTTTGCATAGTTTACAATAAAGACGTTCTCAGCCTGACACTATCAAATTAGCAAGTAACAAACAGTATTTTTTCTCTTCTGGTTTCCTGCCATTGACCCAGATCCCTGACTATGGCCACACACGCAAAGACTCCTACTGGGGTCTATGAATCACTGCCAAAATCTGCAGGTAAAACACACTGAGAGAGATATATTGTAATATAGGTAATACACTGTAATTTCCACAAATATATTTTCATCTCCACAAATCAAAAAAGGTTCAGAAATATGGCTTATGCCAAGTCCATCAATTTACTGCTTGGGAAAGGAAGGGGTTCATACTGTGCACCATACCAGGTGTTTAGACTGGAAGGCAGGGAGAGTAACATCAGGTCCCAAGCTGAAGATTTTATAGATGCTGGTACCTTCTGCTGTTTTCCACATCATCCTATCTTAGGGCAATATGAAACACATAAAACAGTCAGTAAATTGAGTAGATGACAAGTCTTGATACTTACTTGAATTCTCCAAGTCTTTGCCCTCAGGTTTGATGCTGTAATTCAAGATTGCTGTCATGTTACCACACCTACATAGTCTTATCTAAACCAGGCCTCACCCCTTGAAGTTTTCACGCCAGTATCTATTAGTAAATAAAAAATAAAATACTCTAATTTTCCTACATTGATAGATACACAGCTTAAAGAAAAATATAAAATCTAACGAGTTCAAGATGAAAGAAAAACCCCAAGAAAGCCAAACAAACAGCTACTGTTAAATATAAACACAGTTATCTTTTTAGGCTCTCTGAGAGAGAAGTCACAAAAACCTTGATATATTAGCACCACTGAGACACATGATGAAGTTCCTGTGGTGTTCCTGTTGTCACATGGGGTGTGCTTTTCTTTGAGCCTGTCATGCTGAGATGCTGCACACACATTAAGAACTATTGCTTTTCACCAGGAAGGTAAAATATCATGTCTGCTAGAAGCTAAGGCAGTTCTTACTGCATAATACTTGGTACAAGAAAAAAAAAGTAAGATATTCCTTCTCTTCTTTCCTTTTCTGTGGTGAAAATTCTTCAAAGGATGGCAAAAGAAGGCATTCATCTTCATATCTTCTTATGCTTACCAGTACCAACAAGATAATCCATTAATAAATAAATAAAATGTTTCAGGAAACACATGACATATAAAAATATGGAACAAACCCAAATGAAAAAATGTGTATACACCTTTCCTAGTTGATTCATCTTTGACTTTGCAGCAAGTATATTTCCATCCCTGAGACCTGCTAGAGGGCAAAACATGTGGGAGGATAATGGGACAATTAAAGTTTTATCAGGATTTTAAAAAAGAGACAAAGCAGTATGCATGAAAGAAGACAAAAGCAGTAAGTCAGCCTGAACACAGAGTCATGACTGCACTGTGGTTAAGCGGTACATTTATCCCTAATTCCAAAGATCATTAATGTGAACAACTGTTCAGCTGAGCCAAAAATCTTTAGAGTTAAAAAAAGATTAGTGCCATGGCAGGGATGTAAAACAATCTCACCTTCGATCCTCTTACAGATGTTAGATAAATCAGGAAAGAGATGTTTATCTTATAGGCAGGACACATACACACTGTGTGGTCATAAACTCACAGAACGGTTTGGGTAGAAAGAGACCTTAAAGCCCATCTCATTCCAATCCCCTGCCATGGGCAGGGACACCTTCCCCTATCCCAGGTTGCTCAGAGCCCCATCCAGCCTGGCCTTGGGCACTGCCAGGGATGGGGCAGCCACAGCTGCTCTGGGCAACCTGTGCCAGGGCCTCCCCACCCTCACAGGGAACAATTCCTTCCTCATATCCAATCTAACCCTGCTCTCTGTCAGTGTGAAGCCATTGCCCCTTGTCCTGTCACTCCAGGCCCTTGGCAAGAGTCTCTCTCCATCTTTCCTGTGGGCTCCCTTCAGGCACTGCAAGGCCACACTGAGGTCACCCCAAAGCCTTCTCTTCTCCAGGCTGAGCAATCCCAGTTGCCTCAGCCTTTCCTCCCAGCAGAGCTGCTGCATCCCTCTGCTCCCCTTCGTTCCTCCTCTGGACTCGCACCAACAGGTCCATGTCCTTCCCATGCTGGGGACCCCAGATTATCGATTCAAGTTTGCAGCACTACTGTGCTCCTGCAGCTGGATAGTCAGTAATTGCTAGGAACTTCCTTAATTATTTGTAATTACTATCTTTATCAGTATTGGTATTCAAAGATGCTACTGTATATTCACAGCAAGATTTAGGAAATGCCCAGCAGCTCTTGGCTGCAGTGCCATTCCAGGAAGATGAACACACTGTACAGAAGTAAAACAAACCCCAAAATCCTTTTAAATAATTTTAAAGAAGGACAACAATAACCAAAAAACTTCTTAAATGATGCCAAACCTGTAATTTCAGCTTTTGACACTATGCCCTTCCCACAAAACCCCCACAAACATCTTAATACGCAGGTCAGGGATTCTCAGGAATGACTCTCGCAGCTCTCTGCTCCAGAGAACCTTGAGGGCTGAGGTCACAGCCTCCCACGAGCTGTGGCTCCCAGGGTTTTATCCCTCTCCCTGTCCATGACAAACAGCCTATTGTCCTGGGCCAGGCACTGCCCACAGAGCAGAAGTGTTGGGGCGCTGCGAATCCTTCAGAGGCAGGCAGAAATGTGCCAGAGCACAACATTTGCAGAAGTTGTTTTACTGGAATTTTTCCAACTAGATCTGATTATCAGATCTCCTTTTGCCATATATGTAAATGGATTGGCTGAGGCTGTAAAACCCAGTGCCTGGGTGCCTGGCCAAGTGTCAAAACAGTTTCAAAGGCACTATTTTGAGTAACAGTGACAAGGTGGTTGTTTTGATTCTCCCTTGTACTTACGGGGAGCAGGTCTTGGTCAGATGAAATGCATGACGAAAAAATTGTCCGATGTTTGTAAATTCAAAAACAGTTCAGAATCAGAAATCAGAAAGACACCCTGACAAACCAAGTTAATATATTCTCAAGCCAGCCTGAAAATTGACTTTCCCAAGGAATTTTTCCTTCGGCAAAGTTCCACTCAGAATTAGCAAAATACAAATTCCTAACTTTTCCATCTGTATTCAGAGCCTGACTTGTGAAATGAATTTTTAACAGTAGCTTTAAAAAACTTCTGAGTTGTCTGAAAGGAAGTCTGTTAGAGAGATGACTATGTTCCATAATGTTATTAGGTTTTAGCTGTTCTCATGAATCAAAGAAATGATACAGCAGTGCTTGGCTCCAAAGCCAGTTAGGAATTATGGGGATGGTACTGCCCTTTCCAATTTTCAAATGCACATTTATCAGGTCTTGTGGGCCGATTACAGTCTAGTGAAGCTTTAATTCTAAAAGATACAGACATACAGCTTAGTGGAAGTGGCATCTTCAGTCTCTGTTTTCTTATCTTCTCAAAAACAGCTTTGAGAGTTAAGCACATGGATTTTGCAGAGTGCTGCACTCTAATCCCCCATTTTTATCAGCTGTTCAGCTTTGAATAGCAGTTTGGTATTCACCGTGTCAGCAGTACTGCCCTCCAGGAGCTGCATCCCCAGCCAAACCTCAAAAGAAAGAATCACTTCATGGCATAGGCAGCTCCTCTCAAGCTGCTCTGCTTCCTGCCAACCACTCTGGGTCGAGGCTCAGCTTCCAGCACCCAGCCACAGAAGATGCTGCCGGCAGGAGCGCAACTGATGCTATCGACCCACCCAGTTCCTCTCATCTCAGAGCAGTATCCAGAAATAGCTGCAAAGATCTGCAGTGGCTTAGGAGAAGAGCCACTTGTGCTCTGGTAGGATTTCTAGGGCACAACTGGAAGGCTTCTACTCACAGTGAGAACTTTTGCCTGGGAGGGAAATGCTCAGAGGAAGCTGGTATCTTTTAACAGAGGAAGCTGGTTTCTGTGGTCTGTGGCATACGAAGTTTAGCAGCTCCACAAGCGAAAATTCCTCTTGGTTGTCAAGCATTCGTTTGACTCAGATCACACTGAAGCATGTTTAGCGTGAGTGGGATAAAAGAGGTTTTACTTTAATGTACTACTTAGCAAGGGAAAAAACCAACCCTATAAACAACCAAAAAGCCAACCACATCCAAAACTAGATTTAATAACAAATTAGCACGGACAATTGAGTAGCACTTAGTGCAACCACAACTCAAGAGAGGAGATTCAATGGTTTACCAGAGACTCCCCAAGATACCTAATTTTGTAATTAACGACACTGTTTTCTGTACATGGGGTACAATTTGTATCAACCCTCCTGGAGTGAAACACAGATTTTGTTTTGTGGTTTTATTTAAGCACACTGTCAACCACAATTACAGGAAAAGAAATGATGCATTCATATGTCATCTAAATTAATGGTTTTTTTGAGAAGTCTTCCAAATCTTCCAACTACCAAATCAAGTTCTGTAAGTAATTCAAGCATGCTATAGGCCATACCCTACTTAACAACATGGCCCTTCTTAGAGTAAAACCAAACCAAACCAGAACTCATCACCGGGTTAACTCTGTTTCCACTGGAAGATCCCTGCAGAAGCAAAGGGGTGAGCAGCAGCAAGCTTCTCTCAGGAAGGCTGGTGAAGGCCTTGGGGCATGAAGTGCAAGGATTTTTCCAAGTGCATCATGAAGGTGTAAGCTCAGCGCCAATAAAAGTTCACACAAGTAGAAGATGAGGTAATAAGGCCATTTATATGGAAATAAAGCCCTTGGTGAGCCCTTGTTGTGAGTAGTACTGAATTCCCACAGCTGCTGCACCAAAATCATAGCATCCCTAAGTCAGCTTGGCCATACCTTCTTTCTCTGAGGAGTGCAGGTCCTTTAATTATTTCTGGGCACACTGCAATAACCTGTAAGACAGGCGATGCTACACACAGTGGCTGTAAATGCTCTTTAACTGTCAGGATGGCTTTTCACTTCAAGTACTATTTTCTGAACTCATTTATTTTAAAAGAAACAATGAGTCTGAATTCCTTACATCTAGAATTCATGCTAGAGCATAATTTTTTAAGCTTTCTATGAGCATAAAGAGTTTTAAAAAGCATTACATAAATGAATCTGTTGTTAGGAAACCTCTTCAAAACAATTACAGAGAAATTTCATAACACTCATTTTTGGAACATACTCTGTTTGCTTGACTACATTTCATAAATTACAAATGGGTTTAATTTTATTGGCCTCATCTGAAAAATCATTGTTAAGAGTTTCATAATGAATGAGCTCGTAAGAGAATTACAAGGACATAATGCATGCCATAACAAAGTACAGAATAAGACAGGCTGACCTCATTAAATTCATGAATTTGGAAAGTGTTCCTGTTCAGGACAGCATCTGAAGTACTTCTTTCAATTGGAAACCAATTACAGTGTTCTAAAAGGCTACCATTTCAAAGAGGTTTAGGACTATATGTAGCTGTTTAGATAACAGGACTTCAGCTGAATACAAATCACAGAAGACACAAAATATTCAAAAGCCCAAAATGCTGAAATGCAAAATATTAATAAATAAAATACAACACTGTCTTTAACTCCTATGATAATTCACACCTTAAGTGAACTTCAGATCTTTTCACTTCACTCTCAGGTATAGACTGTAAGTACCTGCACAAGTCTCCATGAAAAGAACATTCACTTGGTTGTTGTTGTGCATGCCACAGCTCCTTTCCCTTCCTGCTAAAGAACACCCATCTGCTTTCACTTAAAGGAAAGTTGTCAGACAGCAAAATCAAGATGTTCCAAAATACTTCATTTCACTTGGGCTGTGGTAGATAGTCAGAAGAAAGATTACAGCACTACATGCCTATACAAATTTGCAACTAAAAACCACTACACTCCATGATGCTTTTAATGAAAATTAAAATTCATGTGAACTGTTTTGTAAATCAAAATGCTACATATTAGATGTGGAAGTCCCTGGAACAGAGACAATAAACATTCCCCAATCAAGAGAACAAAAACAAACAAAACAAACCCCTTACGAGATGCTTACGTATAGGACTGCTAGAGCTTAACTTAAAATTCGCCATGACTGTGTTGAAACACATAATTCCAGGAGCTGTAACATTAAGATTAAATCACCAGTAGCCAAATGGTGTTTATTAGATAATAAAACTGCACAATGCCCACAATCCCACACATAAAGCCACATAAAGTTAATCTAATTTGAAATGGTAACTAGCCAGACCAAATTTGCTAAAAGGTGTTTGGACATCCACTACTAAAATCTGAAGTTTACAAATGATTGCCACATAAGGCTGGGGGGAAAACTTGCTGTATTTCCCTTTACATCTTCAGCAACATCAAAAGACAAGCTCAAAATGAAAACTGAGGAAAACAAAGGGTTGTAAGACGACTGATAAATTAAAGTTCTTGCTCATGCATGAACCAGTTGGCTCTCTTCTCATCCCTTTCTACTTCTAACATACAAGCGCACAGAGTCTAGGAAGCAACTGGACTGCGTATCACCAAAAATTTGGTATTCTGATAAAAGCTTTGAGCTCACACTATTGACACAAAGCACACTGTGCCCAAAGGAAACAAGGCGCTTAAATGTCCCGAAATCATGCCAGAAAGATCAAAAGGAAAACTACACAGAGTTCAATTAGACCTTGTCATGATCTTTTTGGGTGAGCTGTGATTGTATTTCTCATCAAGAAGAACGGAGAAGATTAAAACAGCTACATTTTCTGGCAAGTTTTGTACCCACAGCACAACAATTTTCCAAATAAATAAACCCCTATGTGATTTCAGTGGCTTCTTCCTTCAACTAAATAAAAGAAAGTAACACTGCCCTGCCTGTAAGCAAAATGAATTGACAGCTTACGTATGGAGAAAGTTGAATCTGGAAGAACCAGCAGACATCATCCAACACATCATATACTGGTTTAAGATGTGGCTAAAATCTGTTACAGACTATGCCCATATTACAGTATTCCCATCCTTAGCAATACCAGAACAATACTTGCAGTAATATTTTTGTTGAACAACCCTCCTGGACTCTCTGATTACATGTGAATTCTGCTCTTCTAGCCTCAATTACTGCAGAGAGAAGACTAAAGCTCATGAATTCAAACTGATTTGCTCATTTGTCTGATTGTTTTCTCACTCAGTGCTTTCTCATGGTTTTTGAGGACATGATTTATGTTTCCTAAACAGGCAAGCTTGGCAAAACTAGTGCCATTTGAGGATAACAGCATCTAAGGAGAATCATCCCTGAAGCTAAATCAAAATGTCTGTGAGTAAGGCACAAAGGAAGGGTTCCAAGGTTATGCACACCCAACTCATCTGCTCAGTTTATAGGCTTCATTAAACAAAACTAAATTTACAGTGGGTAAATTTAAAAAGAAAAGTGACAGTTCACTGCCCAGTTGTATGTACGCAGCATTTGATAACACTTTTTAGCAAGAAAATAAAGCATTTTCAACAATTTTAAAAACCCCTAAACTAGTAGAGTTGACAAGCCTAATACCTGAATGAAAATCATTTACTTGAGTCATTTATTAAACTTACATTCAGCATTATAATGCATTTCCCTTTCAGTCTGCAGCACACAGGAACTAATACCCTCTGGCATTTGGAGGATACACAAAGCAGTTCTGAGGCATTAGATCTACCCAAGTAACGACCACGTAGGACAGCACAGTCCCCTTACTAAGTCTTTGTATTATTCTGGTTCACTAAAACACGCTGAATGCCTCCACAATTAGAAGATTTAGTAAGATGGTATAACACAGAATACCAGGGAAAGCTTTGCCTTCAAATTTGGCCAAACTGTGTTTCTGCAGTTTGTTGCACTTGCAGCATGACTCCATCCCGTGGCAGGAGTCCACAGAAATGTAGACTGCTGCTCTGGTAATGCCTTGTGGTTTGGGTTTTTCCTGTTGCTTAGCAGTTATGAAAACAATCCACTTGACAAGGTCAGAATTCATGACCAAGAAACATGATGAGCAGAGCAGAACCTACATAGAGAGCCCTATCTTTTGAAGTACCAGCTAAGGCCTCAAAAAGAAAGCTGCTGTAGTCATGATATTAAGGTTACAAATAATGTATTGTCTCGTAGGAAATCATAACAAGCCTTGACACTTTTCTGTTCCCCTAAGTTATCCAGCACCGATGCACAAAAAAAAAAATTCTGGTGGTTACCAAGTCCTCTCTAACTCCTCAGTTTACTTAAACATATTTTTTAACCATGAAAAAAGTAAACTAAAAATCTTCAGTGACCATAAACCAAAGCCCATCATTCATTCTGCTGGACTTCCACTGCAGATCGAATCCCTAATAATAATAATCTAAAAATAACACCAAAATATTAAATTACACCATTCAGGTTATTCTAGCACCAACGGGAAAGGCAACACTAGCCTAGCAGAAAGAAGTGATACATCAGGGTCCAGAGGGCACACATTATACTTCCAGGTCATGAAGAAAGTGAGCATTCCATGCCCAACATCTCACAGGTAGCCTTGGCTGGGAGGCAAAGCCTGGCTTGTCCCATGTGTCTCCCAAACTCTGGCAATTCACCATCGGCAGCAGCTCAGAGCCAAGGAGAAACCATCCACAAACAGAGAATTTTAGAGAAGAGAGGCCAGTGGACCGAGTCTTACATGCGAAGCATGAGACTCAACAGGCCTGTGCCAGAAGTGGCTCACAGCCTTTGGAACCCATCTGCACAGAAAAAGTTTTGCCTACAAACGCCATGTTATACTTCATAATCTCATGCTGGTGGTTCATATAAAAATTTCCATTAGGAACAGCATTCCAAAACCAGAACAGACTGTATGTTTGTTATATGTATAAAGTTCATGCTGACTCCGGGGTTAAGTAGCTTGTAACCAGCTTAACTACATGATTTAGAGGCACTGGTGTGTTTCCACTAACTCTCAGATGCCCACAGGGTGATGACACTAGTCACACATCAGGCAGCTTTGTTTTAAACGTCTAGGTGCAAAAAAATCACCTGTGCAATGTGATGCTCCCTGATGATAAAGCTTTACTCATACACTGCACTTCCTCTCCTTCTCTCCAACAACGCAAGTGATTTTACCTCTACCCTACATGTTTTTATGGCATAGCAACAGTCTCTTCATTCCTTTTGGTTTAGGACACCAAGCACCCAGAGAGAGGTATTAGCAGGGCTCTTCTGCACAGGCAATTTCAGGAGAGGGGCAACCAAGTTACAGCCTGAGGTAGAGATGAGCCTGTTCTCAGAACTCGCAGAAAAATAAAGAGAAAGGGTGGGATCATATTAACGCCATGACTTTGGTACAAGGGGCCCAAAACCACTTCTCACCTGTTCCGTGGAGACAAAGGCCTTGCAGTAAACTGTATTTATATCACACCTCAAGAGCCTTCAATCTCTAAAAACCCAGTCTAAAGTCTAAGCACAAAGTAGAATTTCAAATGAACAAGCCACTTATTACAAGACGAACAGAACCAAGAAATCCAGGTAAAGCTACAATTTACTTCAAAGCCATGTAACTTCAAACTCAGCTCAGAATTCCCAGCTGGGCTGCTCAGAGAAGAAAGAGCAGATCATATGCAAGGAATTAAAACTGCTTTGTGCTGTTGTTTTCCTAACAATGACCCCTCAGCCTCTTGAGCAAATTATGATTACACATGATTGATTGCACTCTTACCATAGCTGCTGTCATTCTGTAGTCCTTAAGTTCATTTCATAAACACTCTTGCATAATATACAGGGTTTAACCAGAATCAGGTTTGTACATTGTAATTCCTAGGGGCTCGTGGGTTTATGCATGTAGTCTTACAATGAGATTTTCTGGCTCCAGTAAAACACAGTTCACTTTCAGGCAGCATACCTAAAGAAGACAGCCACCGACCTTCCCATCCTGTCTGCTTAGACATCCCCTGTTGTGCATACCCTTACTTCTGACTGCTGCTCCTGCTTCTGGACTGAAAACAGAAATATGAACACAGACATATTCCTATTTACATGAATAATGTGATTTACACAAGACATGTTTATCGGGAACATCCTCTCTTTGAAATCTATTTTCAAGATACTCCACATGTAAATAATTTCCTTTTTTTTTTGTATGCCTCCTCTGAGAGCTGTACTAGGTCATAATTATCCCTCCAATACATCCAGCAGAGACAAAGACATTCCTAACAAGAATATCTCCTGTAAAACTGGCACAGTGAACACTGATGCTTAAATTAAGCTACAATAAACATCTTAAATCTATAGACTGGAAAACTGTGTGTTCACATTTAAAACAACTTACTGGAAAAGTTAAATTCTAAAAATAAAATTATTTTGTTGAGAATTGAGGCTTGGTGGAGGATAAATAGGAAAAGCAGGTACTTATTTCATTTAGCATCAGGAGCTCATTGCTAAATACTGATATAATTTACTACATGTAAGATCAATGGCAACTTTTGTAATTACACTCGTGGTTTGGAGGGAAATGTTGCTATAGCAATACCATCCATAGGAAGGAAATCCACATCTACTCAGAGAAGCATTTCTACACTGCATTACTTTTATAGCATAGCCCTTTAGCACAGAAGAGTGCAGTAAATCAAGATAACACCAATTTTAATCACATAGACATAGTCTGGAAAAGTATTTCACAGAAATATCCTGAATGAGGAAATGGTGACCACACATCAAGTAAGGTTTTGTTCAGTTTAGTATTTTCATTCAGTTTATGTCAACAGAAGTCAAGAGTTTAAATCCAAGCCCTCCCAAGCCAACTTCTCCTGGATTCAGAACACAAAATATTTAGGAGCTGGCTTCCCCCCCTGCACTCTGGTTCTCTACATAATCCCAAGCAACCTAAATGAGATCTGATCCTCCTTACACTGGTTGGACTTAGGTCTACAGGGTTTCTTGGCTCAGGCAGTAGGTGAAAGAAGTAAAATTGATTTAGTATTGGAATCACTCCTGAAGTGATACAGGCACATTTACATGTTCCTACCTGATACAGCTGGCATCAGTGTTTATCTGAGAGTCAGATAAAACACAAAGGATGACCAAGATACCATTGCAACACCTTTTTCTTGGCCAGCCTCAAGGGAGGGAATTACCACCCACAGGTTTCTGGCAACGGGACTTGGGCTGTGGGTTTGGGGAACCAGAACTTTGGGTGTTTCTTTCTAGCTTGTCAAAAGTTGACCCCATTCTGTCTGTCTCCGCTCCTATCTTGGATAACTGATAAAATCATGTTTCCAAGTATCCTTTTAGCTGACTGCTTTTCACCTTTCCATTAGTTGGCCTCTTCAATTAAATCTTGCAGCATTCTCAATCAATTACAGTCAGTCTTTAAAACAAGGATCAACTCAATCATCAACACTGATCTGTGAAAACAGATCTATTATGATTCTGACAGCTGATTTTCTCACGTCTCTTTCCCTCTTACTTTTGGCAAATTAAGTTTCCAAAACAGATATATATACATTTCTACAGCTCTTAGAACACCTACAAAGAGAGAAGCAATGACTACAATAGATGCAATGCTCAATAAATAATTCAAATGAAATAATTCAGATGAAATACAAATTACCTGGCTTCCTATAGTCATGTTAACATTGTGGCATTTATTCCCAAGGCATGTCAAAAGAACAGAAAATTTGAAAATGGCTAAGCAATGTAAACCCACATCTCATACAGAGTTAAGGACTCCTAGTACATGGGCACATTTCAAACCAATAGTAAGAAGGAAATCTTTATAGAAGGACTTCCAACTTCCATTGTCCACCATTCCAGATTCACCCTTGTGCACACAGGAATGCCACAGCAGTACAAAATTCTTCCTCTGCATTGCACAGCTCTGACGTCCTGAGCAGGATCACAGAAAACACAAAAAACCCCTGCTGTGATTCTTTGCAGATCAGCAGTGCGGTTCTCTGCTTGGAGGACTCTCATCAGTGCTAGATGAGGTCTCCCACAGCTTGGTCCAGCTGACTCTTGAAAACCTCAAAGGAAAGATTCCACCACCTGCCTGGGTAGCATATTAAAACTCTTGTGCTACTCAGTGGTGAAAAATCTTTTCCTAATGGCCAGTCTGAACTGCTCCTAACGGCCAGTCTGAGCTGCAATTTGTGACAGTTGTTCCTTGTTTTTACAATCTGCCACTAACAAGAGTTCAGCTCCATAGTCATCAGAACTTGGCTTCAAGAAGCTACAGGCTCCATAATACTGCCCCTCTGCCTCTTTTTTTGGCCAGACTAAAACAGCCCAAGGACCCCAATCTCTCCTCTTTACTTATGGTTCCCATAGCTCAGAATCACCTTGGTAGTCCTCTCTCCATTTTCTAAACACTGTGCTTTTCATTTGAAGAACTGACTGACTGAAGAACCAGAGTACTCAGCTGTGTTGAGAACGACAATTACTTCCCCTAATCTACTGGCCATGGAGACCACTGTGCTGTTTGCCCTATCTGCAATGAAAATGCTAATCACTAACTCATTTCCACCTTGGCAGCAATCATCATATCCCATAGCTTTCCCACAAATGTTCTGTTCAGCCAGTTGCTTCCCAGATTATGTTGCTGCAAGGAGATGATCTGCACAGGCACAGAACTTCATGTTTATCATCACTGAACTTAAATAGGTTTCTGTTGGCCAAACCTCAGGATTCCCAAGACCCAGCTGAATTGCATTTCTACCACTTGGTGTACCGAACTCTCTCTCCTGCCAATTTTATGTGATCTATGACTTTTCTCTTTACATTCCATCTCGCAATCTAGGTAATTAACAGAGAGGTGACATCACTGACCCAATCCCTTACAGGCCACTTGCTATTTGTCTCCAGTAAGACACTGGGCCATTGGAGACTACAGCTTGAACTCCAATATCCATGCAATTTTCAATTAATCTAACAATCCACAAAAGTGCATAGCTTCCTCAATGAGAGATGATAACAAAAACCTCAATGAAGTCAAGAGAGTCACAGAACAGTTTGGTTTGGAAGGCCCTTTAAGATCAACCAGTTCCAAACCTCCCCGCCATGGGCACGGACACCTTCCCCTAGAGCAGGTTGCCAGAAGCACCATCCCTGGGATGGGACATCCATAACTTCTCTGGGCAACCCATGCCAGTGCCTCACCACCCTTACAGCAAAGAATTTATCAACCAATAAGGCCACATCTACATATTTGGTCATTTAATTACAAAAGGCATTCAGGTTTGTCAAATACTTCTTGTCCCTGGTACACCTGGGTCAACTATTCTTGTCTACCTTCTCATTCTTCTCACATTTGGAAACAAGTTCCCAGAAGACATGATAAGTAGTATTTCCAGGGATTGTGGAAGGCTGACTATCACTGAACTACCCTTCTTTCTCTTCTTAAATATGGGTGTAACAACAGAGCCTTTCCCTAGTTTTCAGGGACCTCTCTGATTTATTTTAATAGAGAACTGCAACTGCAGAATTGCAATTGCATCACCTATGTCTTCTAGAACCCTGGCATCAATCCCATCCAGCCTGATGGATTTGAACATAGCCAGCTTATTAAAGTAGTTCTGAGCAGTAAAATATTCTGTTTCCTGTGCTGCACTGCTTATTTAAGTTCTCCTAGGCAATCTTTGCTTTTGTACAAAACTGTACTTGGAACAAGAACATATCATGCCTCTTGCTTGGTGGGTCAAAATGCAAGACAGGCCACCTCTTGCCCATGCACTCAATCCCACACTGCTTGGGCTCTGAGGACACAGTATTTATCCTCACCTCACCCTTATAAAACAGGAAAATGCTCTACCCTCAAGCTCCATGAGCAGCCATCTACCACAAAGTGCTTCTCATGAGTAGCCAGTGATATGAAAAAGAAGAGAACACAAACATTCAGAACACTGGGATTCCAAATACTGATTAAGGAAGAAGAACAGAGAGCTGAGAAATGCCCACAGCACAAAGAAAACTTTTAACCCTTCCCTTAATAGTATCTCCAAAGTAAATTAAGGAATGAAGAAAAAGAATAACTCACCTTTCTGACACATGACTTTATACTTACTTAACAGGACTAAAATTACTGGATTCCATATGAATTCTGCTAGGATGTGGTTCCTCCAGGGGAACAACAGAGACCCAGCAAGATTCCCCTTCAACGACATTAAAGAATCTCACTGCTGTCTTGACAGATCTGCCAGGTTACCCTCCTGAGTGTTCAGTGCAACACTGCTACCTACCCTTTCCTCTGACTTTATCAGGGACCTACAATCTGCTGCAGACTTGTCACTACTTGTTTTCGAGTTGAGAAACAAGAGGACCCAAATGCTATCTAATGGCAGTGTTTCCAGAGCTCTTCAGACAAAGCCTACTGTGCTGTTGCCAATTTTCAGCATTCAGAACAAAAGAAGGGAAGCCATTTCCACTGTATGCAGGTTTTGAACACTGCGCCCTACTCCATGTGTTAATACAACATATACACTCTGTTACAGAATCCCAGGATGGGTCAGGCTGGGAGGGAGCACAGTGGGTCACTGGTGCCACCTCCCTGCTCCAGCAGGGCCATCCCAGAGCACACAGCACAGGCTTGTGTCCAGGTGGGGCTGGAATAGCTCCAGTGAGGAGACTCCACACCCTCTCTGGTCTCTGTTCAGGGCTGGGTCACTGCCCAGGGAAGAAGTTCTGCCTCCTGTCCAGGTGGAAGTTCCTGGGATCAGTCCCTGCCCGTTCCTCTGGTGCCATTGCTGGGCCCCCGGAACAGAGCCTGGGCCCTGCCCTGAGCCCTCCCTGCAGACAGGGACACCCAGGGCTGAGGGCCCCTCTCAGCTGGGGCTCCTCTCGAGGCTGAACAGCCCCAGCTCCCTCAGCCTTTCCCTGTCAGGGATGCTCCAGGCCCTAAATCATCTCCTCAGCCTCCGCTGGCCCCGCTCCAGGAGCTCCCTGTCCCTGCTGTCCTGAGGAGCCCAGAGCTGGGCACAGCACTGCAGATGGGCTGAGCAGGGCTGGGCAGAGTTAATCTCATGTTCTTTGCTAACAGTGAAGTGGGAAACACAAGTGCAAAGCACTACCTTACTCCTCTTCATTCAGCCTGTGGCACACTGGCAGACCTTTGCATCTGATTTCAAACCTACCACATTTACCCCATTTCCACATACTTTGTACCATGGAGTATCACTCGTGTGCTTTGCTATGTTCCCTTAGCTTTCAAGTACTAATGCAACACTCCCACGAAGAGAATGCACATCTCCAATGAGTGTATGAGTAAACACAAAGTGCAGGCTTACTAGACCAGTAAAATCCGTATGTTCTGGCAGAAAACATTCTCAAGAGGATAGAGACCCCACCATCTGTGGCCCAGCATATCTTGTTCTTGTAGCATGCAGTGCTGGTGGAGAAATACTAGTAGAACTTGCATGTTTATGCTACAACATCAGAACATATGGTTCCCTTGCTAGCACTACACCAGATATTTATTTTCAATATATTAAAGAAATTATTTAATCAATGAAGAAACACTCAACACACACACAAAAAAGAATTCTACAGTTGTAGGTTTACAACTTATGAATAGGAAGACGATGAAAACAGAATATTGATGTATTTTACCCTAATAGTGCACTCAGATTCCATCAGAATTGCTCTTTAAAGGAATGAAGGTAAATTTCCATAAAGTATGAAAAACATGGCATTTTAAAAAGCTAAGGCAATGAAGTATGACCTTTTCATCACGGAATTAGTTATCCTTACTGTATTTTCCTGGCCTTAATCTTCCTGAAATTTCTAAACTATTACCAAATAGGTGCAATATTTCTATTAGTGCAAGTGGAACTTTCTTGTTTGCTAAGATTTTTGCACAGCACTGTACGGAATAAAAAACCCATCTACCTATGGGATACTCCAGTGAAAATTCTGTAAATGATTTAAAGGAAGCTGCTGCCAGCAATTATGAGCACTTCAGATAAAAAGCATCTCACAGGATATTTTGGGCACTGTATTTTGCATGGAAGGGACATAAGGTTGCACATAGGTAAGATCTTTGAAGTTTGAAAGACAGAGAAAAAGAGAAAATAAGTGCAAGGAGGTGCTCGTTGTATTTTATAAGTGAGTCAGCAGTACCGGGTGATATTTTTAAAAAGCTGCATGGAGCAAAGCACCAAATGCTACCAATGCTACTCTAGAGTAATAATACAGACAACACACTGAAAATGATATGTTTAGAGTAAAAATCCATATGAGGACTTGTATGCATCTCACAAAACCAAATCCTACTGCCTTAATTAATTCCAACAATCAGATGTAATAAATTCAGCTTACTCTTCTTATCCAGGAGACAAGGCACAAGTTTCCTGCTCTGTATCTAGGAATGCTATGAGACCTACTTCTAGAATTCCACTTTTTATTTCAGGGCTCACAGTCACAATCACATTAGTCACGCTCAGTGTAGGTGTATGGAGAAAATAAGAGAACTACTCTCTTTGAAGGCACCCTGTCATTTAATGAAAGACAGTATTGTGACTGTTCTAAAAGTCAGTGTATTGTGAACACATGAATCTCAAGATCAGAAACAAGTTCCTACAAAGGGCTCCAGATCACCTTACTTCATCTCCCAGAACAAGACTTACCTAGGCTGCCAGGGAAATTGTTAGTGACAAGTAGAGGAGTTGCGTTTTGATAAATGCAGATTATGTCACTTCAGAAGGCAAGAACTTCCCCATCTTCAAAGATGCAATCTATTGTTAGCAATGGAATCTCTGACATTGCATATTATTTTTGTTTTTTTCAACACGCTTACCTAATTTTTAAGGTTGAATACCAACAGTTAAATGTGCCAACCTATAACCTTTAAGACTGGAAGTTTAAAATCATATTGAATGTCAAGAGCAGAGCAACCTGTCCTCCTGTGTCTATCAACATCCTGGTCTGGGAGAATTCTGGCCTTCCAGAAAAGGTGACAGAAATGTGTTCAGTATTAATGCAATTTCAGCCTGTTGATGATTCACCAGCAGAGGGGTGACCATTGAAACACAAATATTCATTACTTGAAAACCAGTGCTGCAGTAAATGTAGCATTCACAGGCAAAGGTTTCCAAGAGGAACCTGAGAATTAAGACACACACCCCCTGTCCAAGTGGAATAGTATGAGCAGCTAATGCATCTGTGGGCTGTGACTGACTTGCTGTCAGATCACAGTTTAATTTTGCGTATGTGGTTGGTTCAACAGTATTACTGTGTTGGCAGAGTCCAGAGATCTCGTCTTTAAAATATGGGTGGGTTGTCATCACATCATCTTGGAAGCACACAGTTCCACCTTCTCCTCTATCTGCTTGCTGGTAACTCTTTGTGGACAAGTTTATCAGCAGTAAGCAATGCCTAACCAGCTCTTGAAAACCCCTGAACCAACTAAAGCAATAGGCTTTCCCAGGATGGACAATTCAGCGCTCCCAATGGCAGAAAAACAATCTCAGCTGTAAATGGGCCAATACAAACATCCAGCAGAAAAAAAATGCTGGGCTAAAACACCTGAGGTCCCATGTATGGAGCATTCCAGTACCAGGAACTCAACATCACATATCAGCTGATTTGGACCCTGTAGCAAACAGCAAGATTTGAGACAGGTGCCTGTAAAGCACTTACTTTAGTGTAAATACAGACAGCTTTAGAACTCGGTGGAGATGGGTTCAATTCTACTCTGAGACAAAGAGATTAATACACATCTAGCAATCTGCCTGACACTACAGAGGAATGGGAGGTCAGGAATAGGCCAAAACAACGGTGAAGGGATACACCTCAGGCAGGAAATGAGTCTTTGTGGACACAGCCTGAGCTCTCTCAGCTGAGTGAAGTGACAGCAGAACTAGGGAAAGGAACAAAACAAAATGCCTGGGAAAGGACACAGAGATAAGGAAACAGGGGAAATTAAAAAGATATTAACTGAGAAACGAATCAAGATCCAGAATCACCGATCAAATCAATACATTGCTTAGGGTACCTTGAAACCTTGAATTCAAGTACAGCAGAAACCCACTGGCTGCTTTGAGGGTGCATAGGACAAGGCAGTAGCCACTGAACATAAATGTAAGAATAAAGAAAAATTAAAACCATAGCTAGACAGTATTATGGTAAATGTTACTGCTTATCTGCAGAACCACAGAGGTTTTCCACTGAGCTGGCAGGTTTGAGCACATCTAGGTGCAAGATTTGATGGTTGCTTTGCTACACACAACAGAGCATGGCATAAACACCCTGGTACCCCCTGGACTCCTCACCCTCTCCTTTCTGCAAGTGTCATCAACTTTATTTCAGATGCAAAGAAAGGCACAAAGAAGTGCAGAGGGGATCACTGATGTTTTGTTCCATACTAGGAATGTATTGCTCTGGAGTATCTAATGAAGATAACAGCAGATGAGCTGCTATCAGATGAGCAGTTGAGGACTCAAAGGAGGTCACTGGTAGAAGCCAGCATCATTCAGTGTCTGTAACATCTTGACCTGGGATTTCATTTCTTCTTGCAGCAGGGCTCCACAGGGAAGTAGAAGTAGAACCACATCAAAGCAATAATGTACATTACTGGAGAAAGGATCACAGGGCATGTAAAGAGCTAGGCTGAGAAGTTCCAGCTGCAGTCACAGGAATAAAGAAGAATCTACTGCACACACTGTATGGCTATCAGAGCTCCAAGGCTGCATAAACAGATCTTTTATTGGAAAAGCAAGCAGGTTGTTTCTTTGCAGTCTGGAGGATCACAAGTAAAGCACCAAGGATGCAGTTACATGACCTGAGGGTTAACTAAGGGTATAATTCTGTCTGACACATTCAATTTAGGAACGTGAATACATGAGAGTTTGGGTGTCTTATTAATGGCCTGGGGACCAATAGCCTCAGCCTCTTCCAAAATTTTTTGTCCAACAAAGGAGTTGGGTCCCTTACAGCAATGACATTTAATTCAATAGCCAAAGGAAATCTAGAAGCAGTCCTGGACTCTGATGTTCCCCTTGACTTCAAGCTAGGAGCAATTAATAAACTGATGTCAGTATATGCAATAGTTTTGCTAAGGGCTCCTTCTGTAACAAAATTTCACCCTCAAAATTGTCCTTAAAATTAGGTTTAAACAGAATCATGCCATGCATTTCAGACCACCTGATAACAAAAATAAAAGAGCTCTGTGAGCGTGTACTAAATCAGAAAGTGCTTTATGTCAGGCAGGCAAGTCCTTTTATCTTTCTCTCCCACCAATCTCCCTCACAACAGAGCACTTCTGAAACTCCTCCATTACATACCCATAGCTCAAGTAGGGGACTGTGGAATAAACCTACTCATTTCTGTACTTACAGAGAAAGATTTTTAATACAAATACCCAATAAGACCACGTGTTAGTGAATAAGCAGTGACAGGTGGTAAAAGCAGATGGTTTTGAAAAGATCTGTGGCAGTCCCTGGCTCCACCATCCTAGGAGCTCCACAGGGTACTGGCAGAAGAAGTGGTTCCCTTCCTTTTCCTTCCTTTCCTTACTCCAGAAAACCAGCAGCTGATCTCACTGGTTGCCACAAAGGCAGGAAAGGACAGGCAAAACTCCCTCACTCGTGTTCTTCATCCCACCTCCAAACTGTTTCAGCCTCTCTGCAGAAGCCCAGCTGAATGCAAGCAGTAGATCTAGGCTGAACAGCCGGGTGCCCATCTGACACAGGATATAAACCCACCCCCATGTCTGCTGTTCCCAGCCAGACCAGAGTGGGCAAAGCTCCTGGGTTTGGCAGTCACTCAGCACAGACCACGACCACTTTGCTTCTGACCATACTGGAGGATGGTACCTAAGAGAGCATCACAGCACGCTCTGGTGCTGAACCCTGGCAGACACACCTGCCCACAGGCCAGAGCTCTGCTCAAAGCACCAGCACTTGTTTCTGAAGGCCCCAGTGAAGAAGGAGGCATCTCAGATGCTGCAACCCTGCACAGCCAAACTTTGACAAATGGTGAATAACTTCGTGTCAATTAATCATAGAGCAATACTGCAACTGGAGCAAAGCTCAGGGAAGCACAACCACTCACATTACATCTCAAAACAGAGAAAAGTGGGCAAAAAACCATTATTTCTTGTGTAAACAACAGCAATTACAGAAAAATATATTTCCAATGAGTGTTGTGTGCTTGGCCAAAGCAATGTTGATTGCTACAGATACAATCTTCTCCAAGTTACTGCTCTTTATGCTCAGGGAGCAAGGACCCACTAATGATGAAGAGACAGAGCGAGCATCACGTTGTCATTTTGGACACGCTGCCTCAGCTGGACCACAGCACCATCTCCAGTCAGCTGTAACTCTCCTCTGAGTTATCACTGCACACCTATAAAGATGACTCAGACAACTCCTTATTCTGCCAATGAATCATTACATGGTGCCACCTCTGGCTACTATCAAAACCACCGGTAACCACCTCAGCCATTAATGCCACAGTACATCCAATCCAAAGAACCTTTCAGAACACTGTTCTGCTCTGTTAAAACCCACACATTTTGTGTGTAAATTAAGAATCTCTCTTTCCAGTTTTACTGAAGTGTAGGGTAGGAACCACACTCCTGAAAAGGGCTGGTACTTTTCCTACACACAACAGGATTTTTCAGATTTTTAGATTTTCTTCAAAAACAGGAGTGATTGACTCACTATCAATGTAACGCTTATTCTTGTTCTACATTTCTTTAAACAGCACAACTGCGTAGCTTGGTAAGAACCTTTATCTTGTTATCCGTTGCACTGTTTACAAAACTGCAGTCAATTAACATTTTCATCATTTCACTCAGAGTATCAAGGTAGTTTTTGAAGGAATATTCTAAAGAGGGTTGTAACACTACAGTGCAATTATATTCAGTATCCCCTGAATAAGGTCCTTTTGATCTATCTGTGGCAAAATAAATCCCCATTCCTTACATTAAATCAGGGAACCTTTCTTTCCTTCGAACAATTAGGTTTATGGTTTCTTTCAGGAAGGTAAAACAGAAAACAAACAACAAAAAAGGAGCTGTCAGTCCAGCCAGTCCCAATTTCATACAGCACTGCAGAAACAGTACCGAAAACCGAGTCTGCTACAAGGGTAAACAAAAGCCATTCAAAACTGGAATCAAAACCTCGTATTTGTTTCCAGAGAACACCCCATGGTAAAATTGCCTTTTACCTTTGGACACAATAAAACATGGATCTGGGCTTGGATAAAGGCAAGGCCGAAAGATGGCTTTAGAAATTAAGTTGCAAGTATCCAGGTATGTGACCAGTGCTGCATCCTTGAATGCATTAACCAGTCCTCAGGTTCTGTATTTGTTCTGTTAACCACACAGGACAACCACCTGCTTTGCAAAGCAGATTTGGAAGATGGATACTGGTATAAAGGGCTAAAAATTAAATGAATTATGAGGAAAACCTATTATATGCATGTTTTATGGGCACAGCTGCACCACAATTACATTTGGGAAGGAGAAAACTTTGGGAGCCAAACACAACAGTGCATTTTTGAGGCACAAGATATCTTTTTCTGTGAGCATGGGTGGAAGAACAGAGCCCCATGCAATTTCCATCCACTTGAAACTGCCTAAGCAAAGCTACACACAAAGAGAAACACATTCAGGCAACTCCTGCAAAACACAGCTAATATAAGCTTAGAATAGAACACAATTATAGCTGAATTACAGGTATTTTTGCCAAACCTTCAATATGCCTCACGCTTTAAGAACAAATGTAGCCACAGATTTGAGGGAGAAAGGGTTTCCAGTTTTCAGTAATTATCAACGGAACATTAATTACATGCCTACTATTACTATTGCACTATGTAAAGATCTAGTTAGCTGTAATTTTAAGGCTGCATGTCACTCAAAGACAGCTCCATTTTCTAAAGAAAGCCTGAAAGCATGATGAAAATAAGAATTTAAAAAAAAATACAAGAAACGCCACATACAAAATGTCTACCTCAGATAGTGTTAAAAAATGAGAAATAGAGGCTTACCATTCAAAAGCTGAATGGAAAAGAACTGTAATAAAAGGAAAAGCATCTGCTGTAGTTTTATCTTGAAGGAGGTAAAGTTTCCTCTTTGACTCAGTTCATCAGGCCCTTGAGGAGTATGTCTACACAGGTGACTGGAGACAGGCGGGCACCTCTCCTCCCTCTCCAAACTGGCCACATAGGAGCCAAATTAAATCTTCAGGCCGTGCAGAAGCATCAGCACAGCACCAAGTGAGCTCGTGAGGCTGAACATGCCCCGCTGCGAGGAGGAGCAGCCCGCGCTTCCCCCAAGCGCACAATCTCCACCGATTCCTCGGCGTGTTTCAGTCAGGCGTTGAGTCAGACCCAGGAACTCATCCAACTCAAAACCAGGCCAAGAGCGACAACAAGAGCAGATTTGCATTTGGCCAGGAGTGACAGTGCCATCCCAAGCGGGAGGTCGGGACTGCATAGCCAGAGGTGAGCCAGGCAGGCAGGATGACCCCCTGGTCAGGCAGCAGCCCACATTTAGGGAGCAAGGTTTGGGAAGTGCCAGCACAGCTCCACATGAGCACAGGTGAAGAGCTCCCAAACAAGGGCTGCCTTTGTGAAATAGCTGCCTGAGCCAGGCAAGTGAATGTCCTTCAGATTATTGTTATTTCCAGGTACATCTGGTGATGCCTGACTCCTTCCATGACCTACTCCTAGTAATTTAGATCATTGTAATCTCGTTGGACAATATTCAAACTTCCGTTTCTTAAGCCTCCTTTGTGGACTCAGGACTCTCAGGTGAACAGAATGCTATAATTTTTCATAGTATTAACGGGAAATAATGCAATGCTAACATTATTCCCTGCAGTGGTTATTCGCGATATTTTCTGCCAAAACCAGCAAAACCAAAAACCACAGTAAGATAAGCAATAGTCCCCAGGTAAGTCAGGAACTCATCAGTACAGTTTTCTCTGAGTTATTCACATGATCTGTCCCTTGTATAGCTCAAAATAACTTGCTGTTGGGGAAAAACCTGACAGACTCTTCAAAATTAGGAGCTTTCTATGTGAAATGTATGGGAAAAAAAAAAACCAACAGGATTTTTTCCAATGACAGTCTAACTCTGCAGGCTGCTCCTCTGAAGCAATGATCTATACTCTGCCATGGACTTGAAATCATCAGTATCCAAATGATTTCTGAAGACAGTGACCACTTGCTCATGTTCTCTACTGCACCATGCAAACAAATGAGTCTGCGCCCTTGGTCCTATTGCCACCAGTCCCTGTCACAATCCTTCTGCCCCGTCATCATCCATTTTCTCCCTGCCAGCACTACCACACGTTCCCAACTCACCCACTCACCCACCTCCCCAAGATTCAGCTTTGTTAGATCTGAACTGACTTTGGAGAATGTACATGAAGTTTATCAGTCATAGTTACCTCCTAAAACAGAGCCACAAACTTTGTGCCTCTGTTAGCAAGCCACTTCCTATTATTTTTCTAGCAGTTGATATCTAGATTATTCTTCTTATTTTTGTCTTTTTTTTTTCCCCAGCTGACAACCTATGGGTTCTATTTACTCAGCCTTTTCTCACATGGTCTTCAAGATGTTTTAAAACTACATTTCCCCACCACTAATTTAAGCCAGTCTTGAAAGGGATTAGACTCAAATCCTGAATTGGAAGAACTGAAGAATTTGCAGCTTTGTTACAATATCAGATGCATCCTCAAACATACTCTATTTAGAGTAGAAGGCTGGCCTAAATCTGCTATTGCTTCATGTTTAATTCAGATACCTTTGAGTGAATGCATCCCCATCCCCCCAGTTTTCTCATCCCCAGCTCTCATCACCGATGTACTGAAATTGACAGTAGCTTTGACTTAGACAAACACCCCAAAACACAGAGGAAGTGTTTTAAAACACTATGGTTATGCAGAAACAAGTTGTCAGAACAAAGCAACACATCTAGAGATTAAAGCACTCAACTGCAACAGGGATTTTATAACTTCATTAAAGTAACTGTCAGTGCAATTTTTAAACTATGTAGTTCCTTCAAACAGAAGATGAGTACCTAACTCAGTAATGGACAGAACTTGCACTTTTCTAGTCAAGAACATTACAGGTAAGCAGGAAGTGATGATGTTTTTGATAGCAATGCAAATCAAAACTAACTCCAGATCTCTGTGCCACCAGCTTCTTAACAAGTGGGGATGAAGGTTCCCAGAATGCCAGCACATGCAGAAAGTTACGCTCCAAACTAACAAGCCAAAACAGTGTGAGCTTTGGTATTGAAAGCTTCTGAAAGGCCTTGCATTTCTTACGTTTCTGGGATCATCTAATAGTTCAAC
>VXAC01005328.1:386285-408292 GCA_013399225.1 Rhipidura dahli
TCCAGCGTCGCCTCCTCCTCTCCCTCGCCCCCACACCACCTTCTTGGTGGTGAGGGTTTTGGGTTTTTTTCCCTTTGCTTCCCTCCGCCGTGCCCCAGCGGGTCGTTACCTTCAACTGCCGCTTTTCCGACCAATTCCTGTTTCCAAAGCGCTGCCCCCCACCTTCCCCAGCTCGCAAGCAACTCCCGGCAAAGAAGAGGAGAAGGACGAAAAGCGAACAAGCGAGGAAAAACCCCAGAAAACAAAAACCCCCAAATAAAATTAACAAACCTCTCGTGGCGCTCCGGGTGTGCCAGTGTGTATCCGGCCAGGGGAGGGAGGCGGGGAGCAGCAGCGCCTGCCCCACTGCTCCGAGCCCGGACCGGGGGAGGATGCGCGCCCGCCCGGCTCAGCGCCGCGGGCTCTGCAGCAGGAGCCGCCGGGCACCGCCGGGGCGGGAGAGCAGGGCCACCCCCGGCAGCCCCCAGCCCCGCGTGTGCCCGTGAACCTCCGCCTCAGGTTCACGCCCCTTCCTCCGCGACCCCTGCCGCTGCCGGCATCGCCCCTCAGCAGTGGGGCACAGGCGCTGTCGGCGGCCCGGCCGCTCCCCGCCGTGGCCGTGCCGCAGGGGGTGCGGGCACGCCGCGCCAGCCCTGCAGGAACCAGCAGGGCAGGCGAGAAAAGGCTCCTTTCTCTCCCTTCCCTCCTCCCTCCCCGAGGTCTCCCCTCCTTACCGGGCTGCCGGGGCTCCTCTGCCGCCTCCGGGCTCGCTGGGGCCGGGGCGAGTGGCGGCGGCGGCTCCTCCTCAGCGCCTCCCCGAGCCCCTTCCCCACCCTCGTCCTCCCCCGCTCCGCCTGCGCCGGCGTAAGCCGGCGGCCGGGAATGCGGGAAGCGCGGCCGGGCTGCGCTGGAGCCCCCGCAGGCGTCCAGGGGAGGGGAGGGCCCCGAAAGCTCCTAAATCCGTGGCAAAGGGGCAGGGAGAGCGGTCTCTTGGGTATCCTGCAAGGTTATTCCACCTCCTTACTCTCTTCAGGTTACAGCAGAAATAACGGCTTCGATTAAAATGGTCAGCAAGAATGTTGTGCACAGAAACAGAGTTATAAAATAGGCATATTATGTTAATTGCGCAATTTGTCTGCTTATAAGACAAACTGCAAATCTCGGTTAGGGGAAAACCGAGATATGCAGCATACCTACTCAGCCAGAAATATCTGCCTTTGCCACCAATATTAATTTTCTCACTTCGGCGGTAGAAGATACACCCTCAGATCTTTTCACCTCAACATCAGATCAACGAGACGTGACATTTTTATATCCTCTTATAACACTTACAGCATGTACGAGCATTAATTAATTTTACAAGCTTGTGTTTTTCTCATTATTGCTTCAGTTTATTAGTGCTGGGAAAAAGCCAGCCCCAGAGAGGTTGGGTAGGCTGCCCACTGATAACTGAATCGGTATGAGAGCTGTCAGCAGAACACCCCACACAAAGGGATTAGGTACTGCACCCACGGCTGCAGCTCCTCCACCTCTAGTTCCTTCCTCGGGGAGCTTACAGGTGCCTGCCACTTCCACGTGAGACCTACCAGTGCCTGTTGGCACATCTCGGTACGATCTAAGTCCAGGCGGAGTCTCCAAAGCCTTCCCATTTTCACCTCATCTGCCAGGTGTCCTTGCAGTACACCTGCCGCTCGCCTTCATGTGACACAGGGCATAGGGCTCCAAGACCCAGGTGGATCATAAAAATGCCAACTGCCCAGGACACAAGAGCTCTGTCAACTGCTCTCTACGTTACACCTATGGAATTGGAGTAGGGTTATACAAAGTTATGCAGGCAATTCATCCCCGAGAAACGGGTGGGATGCAGAGCATTTTGCCTTCATAATTCAAACAGATGGAAGAAAAGCTGCTGCCTTCTCCAATACCCAGGTGCTGTCACAATGGTTTGTAGCACTCAACAGAAGAGTCGGAGCTTTGTTTCAATTCAGTTTTTGCATTTACAACAATCTATGACTTTTACAGTTGGACTCAGTGATCCTAAGNCTGACAACCTATGGGTTCTATTTACTCAGCCTTTTCTCACATGGTCTTCAAGATGTTTTAAAACTACATTTCCCCACCACTAATTTAAGCCAGTCTTGAAAGGGATTAGACTCAAATCCTGAATTGGAAGAACTGAAGAATTTGCAGCTTTGTTACAATATCAGATGCATCCTCAAACATACTCTATTTAGAGTAGAAGGCTGGCCTAAATCTGCTATTGCTTCATGTTTAATTCAGATACCTTTGAGTGAATGCATCCCCATCCCCCCAGTTTTCTCATCCCCAGCTCTCATCACCGATGTACTGAAATTGACAGTAGCTTTGACTTAGACAAACACCCCAAAACACAGAGGAAGTGTTTTAAAACACTATGGTTATGCAGAAACAAGTTGTCAGAACAAAGCAACACATCTAGAGATTAAAGCACTCAACTGCAACAGGGATTTTATAACTTCATTAAAGTAACTGTCAGTGCAATTTTTAAACTATGTAGTTCCTTCAAACAGAAGATGAGTACCTAACTCAGTAATGGACAGAACTTGCACTTTTCTAGTCAAGAACATTACAGGTAAGCAGGAAGTGATGATGTTTTTGATAGCAATGCAAATCAAAACTAACTCCAGATCTCTGTGCCACCAGCTTCTTAACAAGTGGGGATGAAGGTTCCCAGAATGCCAGCACATGCAGAAAGTTACGCTCCAAACTAACAAGCCAAAACAGTGTGAGCTTTGGTATTGAAAGCTTCTGAAAGGCCTTGCATTTCTTACGTTTCTGGGATCATCTAATAGTTCAACCATACACTTGTTTTAATACAAATTCAAGTGAACGAAGATCAGCGATGATAGGGATTTTGGACATTTTTCTAGACTAATAATGACCTTCAGAGATAGCAAACTCTCAGTCTAAACACAGATGTAAAACTAGCCTTTTAATTGAATTTATAGTGCAGTATTTCTGGGTGAACTCCCACTTAGTTTTACTGCTTCCCCCTGTAAGATAATGGTCTGTCATTAGTTGTTTCCCTAGTTATGCCCTTAAAAGGCTCCAAGGCAAACACGTAAAAGCAAATTGTTCTGAGTAACAACATTTCTGTAAAGGACTCTATAAGACAAGACAAGGTCACGCGCCTCTAGTTTCCAGAGAACTGAAGATATTCTCGCAAGATCCTGTATCAAAAATTGTGTTAAATCTTTGTGGTGCCCTGCGGGTGGGGGGCAGTAGGGATATCGAGTCATTTCCCAATCAAGAGACAGAAAACAGCACCAAGGCTCTGAGTAAGGCACTTTCCTCATATGATTAAAACTCTACTGCTGTCTAATACCACACTTCTATTAGGAAAAAACAAAAACAAAACCAAAAAACAACGCCTGGGCCTAAAAGCAGGAGAACAAAAAGACAACCCTCCCTTAAAATTAGATTAGATCTTCCTTTATTTTCAACAGTATCGCACTGATGATTTACCCCTACCCGGAGCCAACCCTGCGGTGAGGCAGGGCGGGAGCCGCTCGCCACATCCTCTCCTCTCCTCGTTTGCAGGGTCGCACCCCGGCTTCAACTCACCCAAGGGAGAGCCGAAGCGCTGGCGGGGCTGGGTCCGCCGCTGCCCCCGGGACANCAGCAAAGGAGATTCAGATTCATTTACTGGAAGTGTAGCAGGAGGAAACTTGCAAGGAAAGAAACCACAGGAAGCGATTCTACCAGAGCAGGCCCCAGCTGTCTGCAGAAAGTGACTGATGGTTGCTGGGATGATTCTGAGTAAACAGGGGTTTGGTTGCCTGCGTCACAGGCATATTCTTTAATGTAACCATCTGCCTTGACAGGCTGGCCAGGCCTCTGTCTAAAGTGAAAAAGCCCTACCTGAACTGATGGTGTCTGTTTGACACCAAAATGAGGAACACGTAGACGAGGAAGTGAATTAATAGAATAGTCAGTGAGGGGTGGCTTTGTTCAAAGACCATGAGCTTGCACTTGGAAAACTGACTGGAAGGAAAGTTTTTGGGAAGCACAGAATAAGACAGCTATTGCTAGAATTGTCTTTCAGGACACTGAATAGAGAACTTGATAAGTATCAAAGTTCCTGAAGAAACTCTTCCAAGAGACATTGTATAGGAGACATACAAATCTGCAAACTTAGCAAAACTCCTTTGGGAAATTTCCAACAAGCAGGCAGGCTAGAAGAACAGTTCCCAACTAAGATCCAATTAGGACATTAAATTGCTCGTGTGTCGGAGTCAGTTCATGAGAGCTTCCCAGAAATCTCTAGGAAAAAAAAGTGCTGAGAGCATAATTTGATAAAGGAGATGATGAAATGACAGGGAATCGTGCCAACCTGAGGAGGCTGCCCTTTGAACCCAGGAACTGAAGGTAGCATTTGAAGATCTCAAATGTGTCAAGGGCTGGGGAGAATGTGGAGGCTTCAGCTCAAGAAGCAATAATAATCTCTCTGAAGTCTTGTGGGAAAGTGTAGGAAAAAAGTGTTACCATGCTTTTTTGGAATAAGATGGACAAGGATGAGCTGTGTGAGAAGAGCACGGAGTCAAAACATCTACAGTTTCCTCTAAAGAGGGCTGCAAATAGTTTGATACACTGGAAAATATGCTACAGGTCCTCAAAACTCACTCTGGAGCATCTATTTTTTTTGTTGCTTTTATTTCATTTAATTAAAAGATAAGCTTTCCTTGGCTTCTTCTCAGATGTCAGTTTTTCTCTGAATTCTTGCCAGTGCAAGTGATTCAATCTTGGTGAGGTACTCACTCTGAGCAAAGCAATCATTTTTCCATTAAGCATCCAGAGAGGAAAAGAAATATAACAGAAAACATGCAAAAGTAATTAACCTTGGGTTTTCCCCCAGAAATTTCTACCTGTAGCCTTACAAAGTTGCAGCTTGACCTATCATATTTGTGCTGCTTCGAGGCTGACCAAAAAAAAAAACCAAACCCCCCCCCCAAAAGACAAATGCAATAACTAATAATTTTATTCTAAGCAGAACATCATGTTTCTATTTAAATAATTTTTACCTGCCACTCACTCCTGCTTATGGCTACCCATCTTCTATGATCTGAGGGGTTGAATTGAAATCTTTTTTACATAATGCTTATTTAGGAACAGAACATTAAAAGGACACCTGTTATCTCTATGGCTCCCAGTACACACTTCTTATATTTCTGATTTAGCAAGTCAGCTTGCCCTCTAACCTTTTCTCCAACTTGATTGTTACTCTGGATTTGGAAAGGGTCTGTCTTCTGCAGTTTTTAGATGCCCCAGACTAAATGATTCCATGATTCTATAATACAGACCAAGTGAAGCGAACTGAAACATAATGGAAGATGTTGATGAGATTTGAGTCAACTATTAGACAACTAGTAAAATTATGATTAATGGAGTAACATGTGTTGAAGAGTCATAAAGGAGTCAAACTCCAAACAGAATCTTAATTGCCACATATTACAAAGATGTTTTGAAAAATACGTTTGCTACTGATACATATTTATTTCTTTTTCCATGTGAAAGAGAGGGAATTAATTAATTAATGTTATTTTTATTTTCTTAATACAAGAAATTCACATTTCTCAGTTTAATTTTTTTTCCTATGATGTGTAAGACTTCAGACACAAAGTACAAGTGAAGATTAGGGACTCTGAGAGAAGAAAATCTAAAAATTAAGCCTACAATTAATGCAATTAATGTTTAAAAGGAAGAAGATGTTATTACCAGATCTTGTCACCTTTCGGCCTGATTGAGTTGTATTCAGACTTGGTGTTTATGATGAAGGAAAATCATAGCTATGCATGGAAAGCTGCCAAAGAGACTTTGGACAGGTTGATTTCTTAAATAACAATAATTTAACCCACTTACAGCTTCCTGGACATAATACTTGAGGAGAAAGAGAAGGTGGCAAGTTGTTGCATGCAAATAAAAAAAACCACCAAACTACAAATGTTGATTTTTTAAAAAAGGTTCCTTCTAGTGCAAGGACTGCAGTGCACAGAGCGGGTCGGGCTCTGCCCCCAGGGAATGAGAGACAGGCAAGAGGAAACAGCCTCAAGCTGCACCAGGGGAGGTTTAGATTGGGTAACAGGGAAAATTTCTTCACTGAAATGGTTATCAAGCATTGGCACAGGCTGCCCAGGGCTGTGGTGGAGTCACCATCCCTGGAAGTGTTAAAAAACATGTAGATGGGGCACTTGAGGATGTGGGTTAGTGGTGAACTTGGTAGTGCTGGATTAAGGGTTGGACTTGATGATCTTGCAGGTCCTTTCCAACCAAAACGGTTTCACAATTCCATGATTTGAAATTCGCTGCCGCTTTTCACCGATTTAGTGGCAGCACTGAGTGCTGAGTAACCAGCAGTGAAATGTCATAGTGCTGCAAATAATTAATTAAATACTTCATGTTTTCAGGTCAAATTATGCCTAAACAAATAACAGTCTGTGCTTGTCTGAGGTGCCTCACATCACAAAATGCCAGGCCACTTTGCATTAAGTGATTGATGCCAGGCAAAAATAGGCTCCTTGTCACACGAGTCTTAATCTTGCTTTTTTAACCACGGACCTTACAATGTTTGTACTGTAATCTTTCAACTTTTTAATAATAGTAATGTAAAGGTAGATTGGTTATTTCCTGATTGGCTGGTCTCTAAACCTGTACATCTATGCGTGTGAGCAGTTTTCTGCTATGGCAAATTTTTTATTATTTTGGTCTGTATCCGGAACAGTTGGATCTGGAAATCAGGACAGAAATGTGAGCTGACAACATCCCAGTATTTCCTGTGCTTCAGATATGAAACTGAGCTTCCTTACAGAAGTCAGGGCAAAAACCAGTTCTGGGGTATGCATTTACAAGGCTTTTTAATTTTATTGGATTTTCCCATCCCTGAATACAATTAAAGAAATATTACTGTGATAGAATACCTAGTGGTATTTTGCAGACAGTCAGACATTTACACTACATTTTCTGAAGGCACTCAATTGTTTTTGTATGTATGAGATCACGCTATCCTTTATTCCCTGGTGATGTCTGGTCTGTGATATTCCAGATATTCCTCGAGAATACCAGATAGAGTGCAGACACCTTGGCAACCCCTCTAAAGAAAGCACAAACCCAGTTTATTAATAAAATTACTACAGAACTGTGTCATCATAATATCAGCTACAAGATTCTGGTTCTCATTTCTGTGTCTCATTTGGTAGTGTTAATTTTTTATAAGTGCAGATGGTTTTTCTTTCTGTAGATTGGTAGCACAGGCTCTTTCTTCAGATATTTTTGATTCCTTACTAACATTTCTTCCTGATACAATCCTTGCTACAAACTGTCTTTGCATGAGTAGGAAGTTTCAACATTTCAGCAAAAACATTCAGTGAGATGAACTTCCCTTAGAAGCAGACTGAAAACCCAAACAGCTGGTAAATATTATTAATTAATTATTAAATTTTGGGCTCCAAAACACTTATAAAGTTCCAGAACAAATGACTGTACCATGATCTACTGTACAGGGGCTTAGCTATCCCTGACCACTGCCCCCCTTCTAGAAGCACAGTCTGTGTGATCTCAGCAAGCTCTGAAAGATGAGGGTTTTTTTTTTTTTTGCTGAGCTTTTGTTACATCTTGCTCAATGTAAGAAAAGACTGAAGTGAAATTGAGACAGCAATAATGAGAGAAAAAGGGAATAATCAAGATTAAAAATAACAACATGGAAAATAACCTCAAGCTATAATATTGTGAAGTCAGAAGTCAACTCAGCAAGAATTAGGACGATCCTGTTTAAATAGCACAGGGCAATAGCTTCCCAATGGATTGCCAGCTGCCTAGCCAGCAGGCCCAAGATCTGTGTGCATGGGGGAGGTAGGCTTTTAAGAAAGGCAGGACCTATGGGGTAGCCTTCTCAAGAAGATTTATAGGATTCCTTTGCCTCTGGAGATCTCCATTCCCAGCATTTGCCCAATCTAGTTCATCAGTAAGAAGAAAGACAGGAGCATGTTTGAGCAGATCATCATCCTTTTGTTAAAAAGTAATCTAAATGAGTGAAAAGATGTGTGGTTTATGTTTTATGTAAGCTGCACTTCTCAACAGTCAAATCCTCAGGCTCTGTGGAGAATTTAACAAAATAGAACCCTTTAATAGCAAATGGTTCAACCTAAGGAATCAAATTTTTGGGCAGCCTAAATTGCCCTGATGAGCTCCCTTCGTGCATTGTTTTCACTGCCGGAAGATACTCAGTCCTTATGCAGATCACAGTAAGCACAGCTGAATTAAGGTAGCCAAAGTTTAACAAAATGAACCTTACATTACTAATTATGCAGGACTGCAGAAATGAATGCTCAGAAAAAATCAAGGTCAAAGGTTTTTCAGTTTTCAGCTCTCAGCTGCTTTAGCTATTCCTCTTTCAAAGACCTCTGATTGTGAACTGGCAAAAATAAAAATGAGGACCACAACAAAAAGAAGACACCACATCCAATCAATAGTGCAACTGAGAGAAATATCAGCGTTCAAGTACCTGTGGTAGTCTGGGCAGTTGGACTAAGATGTTGAAAGATGACTGGATATCTTTTTTTGTCCTTTTAACTACCACATAACAGCAACACAGAGAAAATACATATATAAAAACATTTATTTAAACTCAGACACGACCTTATAAGTACAAAGGGACAATAGCTAGATATTAATATTTATTTCTCACATTTGACCCAGGACTTATTTTCTTTTCGTCTGGTAGGAATGTTTTTATCATATCAGCAAATCATTATTTTGCCTTCAGAAAATCTCACTGATAGCTTATAGTGATAGTTCATTTCAAACAAGCTGCTTCATTCTCTTCTATGCCACTGTATCTAATTACTGCAGAATGGCATTACCTGGGGTAGTCAATACTGCATTTGGAATAAACAATAACAAATTTATTGAAGCATGAGATGATGTTATTCGTTTCCTGTATGCCCAGGCTGCCATGTGCACACATGAAGTAACAGAGCATCGGGCCCAAAATACCTCAGAAGGTCGTGTGTGTCCGTGTGTGGATTTTCAGTAATTCCATTGTCTACTAAATCCTTCCACCTTTTCAGCTTCCAGAGACATCATCAGATTTGTGATCAGATTTTTGTTACTCGAGCCCTCATTTTGACTACCCTGTGTTGAAATGTTCTGCTACAACAGAAGCTGATGGGATGGCACATCCAGTCAAACCTTGTGGGCAACACAGCGAGGTACTTCCATAAAGCCATTTTCATAAGGCAACAGAAGAGAAATGCATCGACCTCCTCTATGCATAAATTTGTGCATAGCACTTTGCAAGTGCTTTTTGGGCAGTCAGGATATTTGACTCTTGCACAACTGGAAACACCTTCACTGATAATTGTGATGCTTGTCAGGCTCTACTGTTTTGACCCTGCAAGCATGGCCCACAGGAGGTTTCTGGGTAGGTGAATCTGGATTGGGTTTTAGCACTTAAAAATGTAAAAAAAAAAAAAAAAAAACAAAGCAAAATAAACCAAAAAGGAACTCCCAGCTGCCTGTGTGATTTTGCGATTGGTCACTGAGAATGTTCATTTTTCTCACATAAAAAGTTATTTGTTAGCGTGAAAAAGAAAGCAAGCTCGAGAGAATGGTAAATTTGTTTGTCTATCATTATACAGCAAGACAGAGAGAAGAAATTAACTTTTAGAAATTACAAATAACAAGTACAGAAAGCAGTGAAACCAACAAAGCCATAATCTTCTACTGATTTCACTACTCATGTGATTAAAAAATTATTAAAAAAAAAAATTATATTTGAAATTATACTTGAAGAAGATTTGTTGTTTGAAGCGCTTCTTGAGTCTGGAAGTCCTTATATAATGGATTCTGGACACCAGAAGTAGTCTCAGCAATCCACGCTTTTTGAAGGATTACTTTTCCTACTTCTGTATTAAGTCTGGTAGGAAGATCAGATTTCATAGCAAAGATGAATATGTGTACAAATTTTGGGAGGAGAGACAGTACGTGAGCTGAATTATTCCATCATGTCTAAAAGGATGCTTAGAGAAAAAAAAATATCACCAAAACCCTCAAGAAACACTGAGTGTGGAGTAGGAAAGGCAAAGACTTAGTTTAATTAAAATATTTAATGGGGGGAGAGGTTGAAGAGAACCATAGAAGATGTTAGACAGCACCAGGGATGTCTGGTGGATTTGTGGATTATCCAGCGTGGACAGAACATCCCATCTCTATCCACTCCTTTCTCAAACAACACCTAGGCTAAGCTTTGCAATACATGGCTTGGAAATTGCCCCCCTTGAAATCTGCAATGCTGAAGGCAGAACGCTCTCCTTGCTGAAGTTATGAGTTCTGATGCAAAAAGGAGGGTTATTTATCATCCAGCTTTGAAAGAAGCTGGAGAAAACAACTGCCCTCCCCTTCAGATGGAAAATGCATTGCATGATGCAGCCTCCCTGCTTAGAGCAGTTTGCATCTGAAGGCAGCGGCACTGCAGAAGAGAAAAATGGGTGTTGAGTGGCCCCACAGGTGTCATTCAAACCCTTCTTGTAGCAGCGAGTTCTGAGTCTTCAGGGCAAATGCAAATGTCTGACATTTATTGGACCCGCAAAGTTGGCATTGTTTGAATGCTCATCACGGTTAGGCAGAAGAGAAGGGATGGGAAGTCCTAATGGAGGCAGGATGACAGCTTTCCACCCTGAGGGGGAGATTTACTTGGCAGAGGAGCCTCTCTTTTCCTGAACTCCTTGCAACCCTCATCCATACCAGTCATATGGCTTTGAAACCTCCAGTCATCATTATTCACTGTATTCCTAGCATGACATTTTCTTCAGCAGAGTTTCATATGGCTTCTGTGGCATGTTGTTGTTTCTTTTATGAGTGTTAATAAGATTTTCCTGAAGGGAACCGGGGAAAATAAAAAAAAATTAAAAAAAAAAAGAAATTGAACAATTGAACTCCTGGAGAAAACAGGAAGGAATAAAACAAACAAAAATCAATCAATAAAAATAGTCTAGATTTTATATTAAAAAATTTCTTTGCCTACTTCACCAGAAGATTATCCTTGAAATGGTAATGTGGAGGAGTAGAGAATTAGTATCATGCTGACAATGGAAAACATGGGTAACTGAGAGGAAAATTGTTAAAATGTTTAAAATGAAATTTCTCTTCCCTCATTCTTACTACTTTCAAGATTGAATTCACATGCAAGAAATGATCCCACTGCTAAACACTTATTATTACCTTTGCTTCAGTAAAAATGTGAGAGTTCAGGGGACATATGTGGAATATTGCAGTCTGAGGAGGAAAGGAGGGAAAAACTAACACAATGCTCCTGGGGCTTCTGAGGAAAAAATAAAAGAGCACTCCTGCCATGACTTTAAACTGCAGTGAAAATATATGCTGTCTGTTAATCACTGCAAAGTTCCAAGACAGATGAAAAAGTGACGTAAAACCTTCTACACATAAAAGAGCATTATCCATGGTTCTACAGAAAAGCAAAATTGCATATACACAACACTGGCCTGTCACTGTGCATCAGGTGGTGCAGCATTAACTCTGTTCAGTAAGGACTCTGCCAGAATCAGTTCCCTGGGGGAGATGTACCTCTTACGCTTCCTGCTGTTTCCAGAGCAGCACTTCTTATAGGGGATGGAGCATTTCCTTCTCAGGTGATGTGCTGCTAGTGTTGGGGGCTGCAAAGTGACACTGACTTGGTGCTGTGATGAAAAGACACCCTTGAGGGTTAGTGTTCCCACATAATTAATTGCTCCTAATATATATTGTCTGACTGTTAGCCAAAGCTTTGATCATCCTTGGGCACTGAAGAACCTTTTACATGGTGAATGGCGAGGTAAAGTACCCAAGTGGTTTATTTTTGGCTGTTGCACATTAACTATGATCTCTTCACTTTGTTTTATTCAAACATCAGTTTCTCCCAATGGAAAATGAATATATTAAAATATATCAGTCTCATAAATGTGGCAGGAGGATTAATCAATCTGATTTTACAAGAATCCTGAGAGACTAGGAGTTTTTGAAACTGTTTATTTCCAAAAACATTTTTCTTCTTCAGCTGCCTACCATTTTTCAAATATGTTGCTCCAGCTTTTCAGAAACTTTTTTTTTTAAGGTTGCAGATCATTTAAAGCAGAGGATAATTCAAAAAATACTCTCAATATGTGAATATAGTCCTGAAACTTTGTTTTCTAAGCTGTATTTACTAAAGCCATAGCACTACAGGAATGATGTAAAAATATACATGAGGGCTTGCAGACATTTTTCTGATGTGCCCTTTTCCTGACAAATAAGAACTGTGAGCCTTTACCAGTGTATGAGCTAAAACTGTACACCTGGGTACAGTTTAAATCATGAGGATTTAAAGGTCTGCTCAATCAAGGTCCGCATTCTTTTTGAAAACAGATGCTGCTATAAATAAGCAAGACTCCCTCCATTTTGTAAGAAGTAAATCTGTGCATGTACCCAACCAAGCAGATTTTCAGCATTTCACAAAAAGTGTGACATAACTTGTTTACATCATTCCTCCTGAAAGTCCAAGGAATTTCCCCAGGAGACAGTACACTTTTGTGGACATGCACATCCCAGCGGGGCTCTAAGGAAAGCTGGGTAAAAATTGTCTTATGATTTCAGTGGAAATATTAACTAAATCTTAACTAAATATTTATCTTAACTAAAATATTAATTAAATCTTGAACATGACTTAAAACTAGGACTTTGAAATCTCTGCCTAGTGGTAGCTTTGGCAGCTTGAAAAAGGGGAGAGCTCATAAGATCTGCTTCAAATTCATTATTAAAGGGATCCAGGAAAAAAATACGTACATCGATTAAACAAAATTTTTAAAAGAGGCTTGAAAAAACATAATTGGACACAAGATGCTTGAATGCCTTGAAACAGGCCCCAAAAGGAAGTACTAGATAAAGATGCTTTTGAAATTTTGCTGTGAGTTCAGGGAACAGTTAGCAGAGCAAATTGAACACACCACTTGAGGGGTGATGTTTAGCCATACATTTTGGCAACTTCCAGCTACCACAAACTCCATCACATCCTCAGAGTCTAATTTAATATTTTGGGCTGGGGCATCTTCTGTCCTTGGAGCCCCATTCTTCTGGATTCTGTAAGAAGGGCACTCTCCTACTCTAGATTAATATTTTAATGGCTTTTTTCCTAATTGTTCTGCTTGCTGATGTGAGTTAGATTGCCTGGAAGCAAAATTTGTGTGACTCAATCATTTTTATATTCTAAACAGAGATGGAGAGAGGGGAGGGAAGTAGCATGAATAAAATATAAAAATAAAATGTATTGCTTTGTCTGACCTGCTTTAAATGTCAGATCAATGTCTGCTTGATTTAGATCTATTTTTTTTCCCCTTGTTCATCTAACAAATGGTTTCATGGCACTGTGTTGAACACAGTTTTTTTTTACCACTAAAGCCTGGATTCCAGTCAGGGTTACTAGTACTATGACATGAGTTCTAAAAGCTCAATACCGTGAACACAAATCTTTTTAAAGAGAAAAGAATTCACATGCATTGCTCCTGAATCAATTTAACTCTAAACCACCTGCTCTAAATTGGAATATGTTTCCTATTCATTTCTTGAGCTATTGTGTTTAAATAAAAGCTTCCTCATGGTCCATTTCATTTTACTACCTTGTACTTTAACCACTGAACCAAGGAACACAAAGACCTGGAAGTTATGATGCCTGCCCTCTGTGCCCAGCTCTGTCATTCTCCTAGCACTCCCTGCTGTTTCAATTTCCTCAGCAGAGAGGGAAGAGGTGATAAATTTTTCAGATATTTAAAACCATTTATACCAACTCTGTGGCTTTTATTATATTCCTAAAGGTTGCTTGTACTTTATCTCTTCTCATAATAAATTCCAGTGCAGGAACATTTTACAAATGATAAAGTTACTGCATTGCAAATCCCTTCTTTTATGAAAGAGCCAGAAGGGGGCCCACCTTGTCACCTTCTTTTGCCCAGAGAAGCTGTGGCTGCCTCATCCCTGGAAATGTCCAAGGCCAGGTTGGATGGGGCTGGGAGCAACCTGGGATAGTGGAAGATGTCCCTGCCCATGGCAGGGGGGTTGGAATAAGATGAGCTTTAATGCCCCTTCCAATAGAATATGTTTCTATTATATAATCTAGCTATAAAATAGAGCATTCTGCAGAGATTCATTGGTAGAGCTGATTGAAGTTTGTCTTTCTATTTTTTGGTTAAGTTTTGAAATTCATCTTTGTTTAAAAGACGAATGAGAATCAGTTTGTGGAACCAGTTTTCCTTTGGTTTTGTTTTGCAGAGCTCATAAAATGTCATTGAAGAAAACTGCTTTAGGGAATGTGCCATTTTTAAATTGCACTTTGAAACATGAAGTGTCAACCAGAACATTGCATTAAAAAAAAAAATATTCTTCAATGATTTGTCATTAGTAACAATAACATTAGAATAATAGTGCTGCCAGTAGTCGACTTTAGTATGAAATAAAACATTTGAGGGTTTTTTGAGTACTATGGACAGTTGTCTCTTAATGATAATTGAGAAATCTTCTTTAGTATATTAGAGTGTTACTTGTATTACTACAGCATAAATGTTCAAATCTTTGAGGAGGGGATATTTCACCTGGTACAAATTAGCTACTGTATATAATTATCTTGTGAAGCAAACGAGTATTTCAGTATTTTAAGAAGTGATGCAATACATCATGAAGATACAAATCATGCAAAAAAATAAAACCCTGTGCATAAGCCCCAAAGCTATTTGTAGACTACTTTTGAAAGAAACACTTTTCTTCTTTATCTGATTTTCCCAATCCTCTTGACCCACTCCAATCATTCATCCTGTTCACTCCTTGCTCAGAAAGTTTCCTCAGCAGGGTTGCGTGGCATTCTCACCCAGATTCACACGTCTGATTGCCAAATGTGTCTTTCTAAGTAGGAGAGCAGTAACACGAGTTGGAGTTCTGGCCTCCATCTGCAGCCACCTGATCTCATCTCCAAATTTCCCTTCAGCCACTCCTGATGCCTCTTAACACACACTGACTTTGTCAGGAAATAAATTTGTCATTTACAGAGCACTGACGAAACAGCAAGGTCACCTTAACCACACATAGTTCAGAGAGAGTTCAGAGGTGCTTAAAATATGTTGCAAAAGATGGCGAGTCAAGAGAACAGCTCTTCCAAGTGACTGTGGTGTCCTGTGTCTGGTCTGAGTAAGGCCAGATGAAAGAGAACAAACAAATGAGAAAAACAGAGTAGGATAACCCTCATCTCTGCCAGTATTAATTAGATAAGTAAGAATTTGCACTGAGGTAATCTGTGAGCATGTTGTTCCTTCTCAGGAAAGGAGAGGGATGGGGGGCAGTAGGGGATTGTGTGTCTGTTAAATTTCTATGAAGTTCACATTGTGATTAGAGTGAGCAATTAGGACAGTAAGTAAAATAGTGAGGCTTCCTCCTCCTCCAAAGGGCAGCTTCAGCCAGAGAAGACATGTCTTCACAGAGCCCTTCTGCAGTCCCTGGGAGGAGGGAGGCTTGTCTAGGGGCTGACACAGCACATCCCTTCAGTCCTGAAAGGCACACTGGGACAACTTCTCAATTTTTCCTCAACCATAAAGCAATAATCTTGTCCTGTTATCCACGGGTACCTCCAAGGGTGCTGCAAAGTGTACCTCAGAGCAGCAAACCTTTTCACAGTGTATTTGAATTCTGCTTACAGGATTTTTCACCTGCACTAAGAAATTGTTAAGGACTGCAACGAAAAGAAATTGAAAATCACTGCTCTAGATGCAGCCTAATAAGATTGTCCTTGTGGATCTAAAGTTAGCTGCTGTGAAAAAGCTATTTTCCATTTTCAAAGCTGTGCAAACATGTGAGATTAAATCCACTGAATTAGCTCCGCAAAAGCTTAGATCTTCCTGCAGCATTGCACTGCGTGGTCTGACACACTTCCATAGCAGTTCTGGGATGCACCCAATTACCAGTGCCTTATTCTGTGCTCTGATTTCAGCTTATTGCCCTGCACTACTTTGGCACGTTGTCTCTCTCCTTTTATTTCTCCTTTTGAAAGGACTCTTTGCTGCCATCTACTTGGCACAGTCAATTACAGCAGCACAAAATGCTACTGAAGCGGAGCAGAAACGTCCAACCTTCACTTGAATAAGGTGCAAAGCATGAGGTCTTTCTCTTTGTTCTTTTTCTTTTCTTGAACACCTTTAAATGACAGTCAGATTCGTTCAGCAGGACACTGAGGTGACTGCTGCTGCTGCATAGCTCATCGAAAAGCAGTTTTGGAAAGTGCTGTAGCAGGACGCAGCTCCTTTGAAATCTATGACAATATATAGTGGAATTGAGCAATTGGGTTTGGGGAGATTTATTTTCCATTTTGCTTTGTTGTGTATTCAAATTTATGTTGTTGATAATGCAGGAGAATGTCTGTGCATGTCCAGATGTCTATTTCTTCCTGAAGCTAAGGAAAATATACCAGAGGGGTTAATTCACCTTATTCACCAGCAGGGAGGGGTAGAGACACAGTGTAGACAAGGGATTCACCAGTGAACTGCTCTCTCCATCCCGAGGCGCTGAAGGTGCACCCAGGACACGCTAGAGGCATGAGAAGGGTGTAACAAGTCCCTGACTCTGGTTAACTCAGTCCCAGCCCAGACAGATCAGTAACCTTCCATCTCACTCATCCATCAGCAGCACAGCTGGCTCTGACAGTTTTTGCAGTGAACTCTGATTAAGCTGGATGTAACAAAATACATCAGTCGAGGAAACAAAGGCACCTTTCCTTTTGCTGGGTCTGTGTTTGCAGAACACCAAGCACGTCAGCACAGCCCTGCGTGGTGGCTGTGGCTGGTTCTGTGCAGGCAAGAGGATGAATGAAAGGCAGTGTTTCAGGGTATGGCTGCTTGAGAAACCATCCACCCAACCAAAAAACAGCCCCAAACAGAAACAGGAGGTGTTCCAGCTCCATGGCTTAGTAGTCAGCTCATGTTAAATGACAGGGATCTGGCAACCCTTGTTTTATCAGGGGTTAAAAGCTTGAGCTGTCACAATTAATTTGATGTGATTGATGGGTGGTGAGAGAGGAGGTTGTGCCTCCTATCAGTTCTCTAAAATGATATTCAGGAGACTGTAGTTTTTTTCAACAGTAATTCTCAGTCTAAAGAACAGGAACAGCAAGAGAGCGGTATCACATGTGCTGGCTGTATTGCCTGTTTTATGATTACCAGGAATGGATTTGATGCATGCTATCACTAAGCAGCACCAATGACAAGTAACTGGTTTTGGAAGGTTTTGACTGACAAGGAACTTGAAGAGTTAAAAACTTATTTTAGGAAGGGATGTAAAGGGCACCGTCCCTTCCAATCTATTTTTTTTTTTTTTTGATTGGAAGTTTCAGTTTATCTGGTATGTTCCTTTCTTAGCAGGGACATTCTGTGCAAAGAGGATGCTTGTCATCATCTAGACCTGTTGTATCACCCTGGTTGGTGATATCCCACAACAGACTCTGGAGGATGATCCAGAAAGAAAGCTCTCAGACATCTCAGTAGGCTGCTGAACTTTTTTACTCTCCTGATTTGAGCTTCATGCGTGCAACATGAAAGAAGACAGACATGACCAGCTTCTTTACAGGATTTGTGTGTGAGGGGGGGCAAGAGAAGGAAAGAGGGAATGACAAATAGCCCACAAAATGATAAAGACAGAAAAGGCCCACAAAGCATCCAGAAAAGCCCTCAGAGAAACAGGAAAAGGGAAGGTGGTTAACAAGCATGAATTGCCTGGGGACTGGCGGGAGGAGAGTGTTGCACAACACAAAGACTCCATGCAACTTGTGAAAGAAAAGCTGACGCACAAGAAAAGGTGTTCTGTAAGGGATGTGCTGTGCTCTCTCCTCCTGCATCAGCTCACATCACAGGTGACTGACTAACGCACAAGTGCTGCTGTCAGATCTCATTAGACTTTTATCCCTCATTGCAGGACCTCTTCTTTGCTTCTGGGGTTCTCCAGAGCCACAGGGGCTCCACAGCCTTTCTCCAGAGCTGCCTTTGGAGTCCAGGGCTAGGGAGGGATATGTGCCAGGTGTAGGACTTTCTGGTAGCTCAATAGATGCTCAGAACATCAGATGAGCGAGTCTAATGCTGAGCACAGAGACAGATCCTGGCCAGATCCCAGAGGTGCCTCCAGATGTTCGTAAGAGCCCTTGTCCTGGGGGAAAGTGGCTTCCTGATCTCTCTGTAGGCCTACACGGTGTTGACCTGAGATCACTGGAAAGCTGAGAGAATATTTTCATATGGCCACTGTCTCTGAGCTGTAGAGGAGCTGGAAAAATACAAGAGGATCCTGATGCAGTTTTAGGGCAGGAGCAAGAGAATATGCTGCTGACCAAAGAAATTGTCACCCAGCAAGGGACTGCAAGAAGGATGGGCACCATGGCACTTTCCCTGGTTCAGGAAAGATCTAGAGTCAGAAAGAAGCCCTGAAGAGCGACTGCACAAAAAGTGGGGGCAGGAGGAAAACCAGGATTCCTGCTGAGTGAACCTTGATATTCAGCACCTGCCTGACCTTCAAGGCAGGTGAAGTAACAGCGGGGAGTAAGTCTCAAAGAAAGCCAGCTCATACTCCAGAATAACTCAGACTTCCTCAGCACAACCACCGTACAGTGATTGAAATAAAACCATGCTGGCAGCAGTCAGATAGTGTTATCAACTGCAAGGCTGGAGAATGCCAAGTCTGCTCTCTTGGCAAAAGTGTCTGGTACACAACAACTGCCAGATCTGTGGAGGTACATACGGGACCTTGCTTTTACAGGGAGACTCCTAAAATTACCTTTGGAACAATAAGAAAATAAAGATATGTTTATTTGGGGTTTTTTTGATGGAAATTACTAGCATCATGTACTGTACTATCTCCTCCTGTTTAGTTTATAGCTGTACAGAAGACAGAAAAAATTTTTATATAACCAAATAGTATGGAAAGAAACATATTGGAGCATGAAAGTGAGTTTTGAGTTCATTAGTCTGATAATTAGATGACTATTCTTTATCTTTGTACTTTTGGGAATATTAGAAAAACAATCTAAGCCAATACAGCAGAAATAAACATTAGGCTTGTGCTTGTGTAAAGCAAAAGATGTACATTATCAAAGGCAGATATTACTTTTACCATTTGTTATAAATAGCCCAAGCTTCAGTATTAACTGAAAGAAACTGGACAAGTGATGAAATTTCAGTGACAGATCTGTCTCTGCTTTTAATAACAGGGTCCCACACCCACCCCTACCCCACCATATAACAAGTGATGAACAAGATGAGTAACAGACACCACAGCTTACAATAATCACCTGTAAAAGCTCTGGAAGTGAAACCAACACAATAGTTTGCACATCCCTGGTGGATGCTAACAGACAAGCCCTGACACAGAGCACAAAGCTGAAAAGTGCCAGCTGCTCTCAGAATAGCTTCAGCATGAGTTTCCTTGGAAAGGTACCCAGGAACAACCTTCTCCTTGCAAGGGATAAGTAGCTCTGAAATGTAAATGCCAGGGCAAGCACAACAGAGTCATGCTGAAGATTGGATGAACTCCCATGTCAGAAAAAGGGGGGAGAAAAAAACAAGGAGGTGTGAGAAGCAAAAAGCTGCTAAATGATCAAAATGTGAGATAAAGACTTTCCTGCTTCAAGTATCCTTGTTTCTGCAAGACTGTCTCACTTTCCCTGCCACTGACAATCAGAGTCAATTTATTCAAATACTAATCTTATAAATGGAAATGGGAAATTAAATCCCCAATGACTGCAAATAACTAGGGTGTTGCCTGCTGAAACATGAAACACTAAGCAAAACACTCTCAATTTTCTGGAAATAAACCACAGAAATTCTAATTTGAGCAAGAAATTATTCCTTTTAGATATGCTTACAGTGTAACCAGTGGATGAGATTCTATTCTTTAAAGTCATTTGTAAGTGAGAGTCCTGATCCTGATGCCTCAAGGAGATATAAAAATAATAAATGCTAAATAATTGTCAGAATCTGCAAGACCAAGTACATCTGTCATTAATTCATAGCCTAGCAATGGTACTTGAAAAAAAAAAAGATAAAAAGACTAAGACATGAAACAAGAAGCCACAAAACCTGATGAAATCCATATGTTCAGCCTGAGATTTTTACAGTTTCTTCATGTCACTCAACCTGGCACTGTGTTGGATAAGCCAACACAACATCAGTGCTGTCAACTACCATAAACAATAAAACTACCTGCATCTCTCTGTATTTTGAGTGTTTAAACATCTCTCTCTCTCAGAGACCTTGTCCTTCTGCAGTTGTCTTTCATTTCCAGAGCCATCAGGGTAGAGGTGTGCATCCAGCTCAGGGGAGACACACTCTTTCCACAGCATGAGCAGAAACTCAACTCCAACTGAAAGCACTCAGCTGGGGCACCCAATCTGCCAAAGAAAACTGGTGCTTTTATGATGTATTCCATTGTGTTTGCGTGGTCAGGTTTTGGTAGCAATGGGACTGCAGCGATGGCTTCTGTGCTGAAGCTTCTCCCTTGCCCACTCCAGAGCAGCCTGTTCCTGAGGGACTGAGCCCGTGGAAGGGACCCACTCTGGAGCAGCCTGTTCCTGAGGGACTGAGCCTGTAGAAGGGACCCACACTGGAGCAGTTTGTGTTGAACTGCAGCCATTGGAAAGAACTCACTTTGGAGAAAATCCTCAGGACTGTCTCCCTCGGGAGGAGCCCTGCACTGGAGCAAGGGAAACCTGTGAGGAATCCTTGCCATGAGGACGAAGGAGTGAGACATGAGATGGACTCATCACAATGAGTTCTTTCCTCATCTCCCTATACTGCAGCAGCCAAGGAGCTTGAGAAGATCAGGAGTCACAGAGACAGGGAAGAAGGGGGGTAGGGAGTAAGGTGTTTATAAAATTTGGTTTTGTCATTATCCTAATCTGATTTGATTGTTAATAAACTCAGGAGAAATAAATGTGATGGAGACCTGTCTCCATTGGGAGGGACCCCCGGCCATAGCAGGGGAAGGACTTCTTTCCAGGAGCAGTGGAAGAAGATTTTGGGTGACGAACTGACCACAAACCCCCACGCCTTGTCTCCCTGCATTGTCAGTGGAAAGGAGGAAAGAGTTAGGGGAAAAAAAAAGGTGGTTTTAGGGGTGTACTTCACCTCTCCTTATCCTTCACTGATTTTGTTAGTAATGAAAGTACTTTGTACTTCTATGAGGAGCATGTATTGAACTTCGAGTATTTTCACCCAGTCCTTATGTCAACTAAGGGAGCCTTCATTACATTTTTCTCTCCTATGCCTGTAGCACTGCCAGCATCTGAGGGGTGAAGGGGGTTTATACATCCAGACCCGAGGTCTGCCCCGGTTAGCTGATGTCTATGCATAAGGCTGAATGAATATGCATCAGACTGGAGGTCTCAGGTTCCCCAGATGCCATGTTTGTTGCCCTGCGGGCACTGCACTGTCCACGTGGCTATTTCCTCACAAGCCCATTAGCCCAGCTCCCTGACCGAGGTCCCGAGGGACCTAGTGGAAGCCACAGTCTGGTTAATTCGCAATTTCCCCCTCATAGTTGGCACTTGGTTCTCCTCCTGTGAGGAATAAAGTTATTAGTTTTAAACAGCAGTGATCTGTCCATCTATTAACCTTATAGAACTGCCACCGTGGCTCCTGGAACAGGCCTTAAGAAATCTTGGGGTTCGGAACAGACTTCACAGAGTTCGGCTGGCCAGAACCCCAGGGAAAGAAACTGAAGAAAAGAGTAGTGGCCCCCAGTGAAACCAACAACCACATATGCCCAGTTATGGAAGGGGTGATGCCTGAGGTGGCTACCTAAAATAAATGACTAGACAAGAATACCAGACTAAAAGGAAGTATTTTTTGAAGGGTATTAAAAGGCATCACCTGGCCAGTAAAAAAGGCGACATCAAGGATGGACCCGAGTCACAGGTGAAGCGCGCCATAGGCACGCTTTAGTATGCTGCG
>VXAC01005329.1:14473-24992 GCA_013399225.1 Rhipidura dahli
AGAAAAGAAAAGAAAAGAAAAGAAAAGAAAAGAAAAGAAAAGAAAAGAAATACACGAAATGAAAAAAAGAAATTAAATAAATAAGATAAAATAAATAAAATAAACAAAATTTAAATTTAATAGTTAAAATGAAATAAATGAAATAAAATAANTTGTTTTTCATTCTCCAGCAGCATCCCATTGCTCCAGGGAGGACCGGGATCCACCCGGCTCCGGCGCTGGAAAATCGCGGGTCCCGGCGTGCCCAGGAGCCAGCAGCGCCCACGGGGGACAACGCGGCGAGGGACAAAATTTCGGGATTTGATGCGTTTGATGGATTTGATGGACCCGAGCCCGGCTGGCAGGAGGGGCGAGGGCTCAGCCCCGGGGAGAGCCGGCTCCATTCCAGACTGAGTAAGCGCCTGCCCCGCCAAAATCCAGCGCCGACGGCCGTGCTGGGAATTTTGGGGCTGCAAAGAGCGTCACTGGAGGTGCCGCGAGGCCCCCGGGCCGTTCCCCCATCCCCCCCGGGCGGGAGGTGTTTGAATGGATCCCTCAGTCGGGAATCTGGAAGAGGCGCTGCCCAGCTCTTGGCTCGGGATGCAGCGGCGGAGGCGGCCCCGGGGTCACTCGGCAAAGCCCCTCCTGGTGAGATTTGTGGTCGCGGTGAGGATGAGGAGCAGCGCCGGGCAGTGTGTCTGGCCAAGCCATGCTGGCTGCTCCCAAATCCCAGCCGGGAGCACCCGCCCGGGGCGTTCCTGGGGCACGGAAGGGTCCGGTGGCATCGCACCGAGCGGGAATGCCGAGCGGGCACCCCGGGATGGGCACGGCCGGGGGACACGGAGGGGTTAAACCTCGCCGGATCCCGGGAAGAGCCGGCTCCTTTCCAGCCTGAGTAAACCCAGCACCCTGCCAAAATCCCGCTCCAGGATCCAAACTCCTGCTCCAGGATCCAAAATCCCGCTCCAGGATCCAAACTCCTGGGTGATTAACCGTAATCCAGGCAGGGCATCCCTCCGGAGGAGCGACACTCCGTGCCTGACCCACGACCTGCAGGGACGTGGAGCAGCGAATGCATCCCAGCATAACCCAGCCCGGAGCCCCAGAACCCCTCAGGACCTGTCCTGGGACACCACCCAGCTCTCGGGGTTCCTGCTCTGGCTCCAGCCTCTGCAACTCCATCCAGCAGCTCATTTATTTATTTACAATCGGGGTGGGAGTTTTGCCTTTGCTTCCCTTTATTTTTAAACATATTTATCTTTATTTTGGATTTCTGACTCATCCCCACCCGTTGCCGGGAGGAAACCAGAATCAAAAAAGCCCCAGCTATCGTTTGTATCAGCTGAATAAAATCCTCCCCCAGAGAGGAAAGTCCAGCAGCAGCTCCAGGACCCAGAGCCACTTCTCCTTCCCCCGGTCTCATTCCCACAGAGGAGGAAAACTCAGATTTTCCTCTTTTTTTCCAAACCACGGCTGCTTTCAGGCTCTGCAAGCACAGAGCCAGGCCTGGAGCTCACAGAACTGGGGGGCAGAGAGGTGATGGGTGCCCCCCACCCCCTGCACGCTCTGCCTGCCTTTGGGGTGCCCAGCCCCCATTCCCATGGGATGCTCCATGGGGATGCAGCACTCATGGGGCTGCCAAAACGGGGGGGGAGGGTGTCAAGGAAGGGGTGGGTGTCCTGGGAGGTGTCACATGATCAGGCTGCCCGATTAATAATGGTGTCCAGAGATGTGGGTGCCCCACTGATGAGGGAGTCTTGGAGACAAGGGGGAACCCCAGAAGCCAGGCTGCACAATTAACATGGCTGGCCCATTAATGAGGGTGCCCTGTTAACAAGGGTGTCATGGAGGAGGTGGGATGCCCCTGGAAACAAGGGTGCCCCTTTAATGGGGGTGCCTTGAAGGTGGGGGCACCCCAAAGATGAGGTTCCTTATTGATGTGGATGTCCCATTAATGAGGATGCCCTGAGATTGGGGTGCCTCGTTAGTGAAGGTGCCCCATTAATGAAGGTGCTTTGGGATTGGGGCACCCAGTGCTGCTCCTCCCTGGGGTGGTTCCAGGGGTCTTCCCTCATGGTGGGGGACAGGAGGCCAGAAGGTCCCAAGACCCCTGGCAGGTCCCACATCCCTCCTCCAGCCAAATGTTCCTGGCCCAGCTGGAATGTGTGAAAATCGGGAGAAAACAACCCAGAAGCAGCACCCTGGGGCTGGGCTGTGAGGGTGGATAGCGACTCTGGCACCTGAAGCATCCACCTGGACACCTCCAAATCCAGCCCCTTCCAGGGGAAGGCCAAATTCATCCCCCTGGATCTGTTTTTCCCTTTCCAAGGGAGAAGTGCTTTGGCGATGCCTGTCTGCGTCCTGCCCTGGGATCCCAAGGAGCTGAGAGCATCCAGATGCCAAGTGTTAGTCCTGATACCAGGGAGGACAAAGGTTTTGCAGGCATGAAGGGAGGCTGTTTGGTTCTTATCCCAATCCTAATCCCAATCCCAATCCTAATCCATGTCTCTATTGCAATGATCTCAGGTCCTGCTTGTTCCCTGCACATGGAAGAGCCATCACCTCATTTTCATGCTCCTGGGTATGGATTAAACTCATTCTTTTTTGAATCTGTACCCTGGGGGTGATCCTGCTGCTGATGGCTTCTGCTTTCCTGGGGTTGCCTTGTTTTTCCTTATGCCAAAGCGAAGGTGCTGCTTTGGGATCAGGTACCCTGCAGTGATATGGAAGGGCTGCCAGGGAAGGGCTGATGTGAAGCCAAACCACCCTGGGATGTCCTGGCTGGGGGAGCCGGCACTAAGCAGGAGGAACTGGTAGCTCTGAGTGGTTTGGGTTTTTCCCAGGAAGTGGATCCCAGCTCATATCCTGTTTTCCACAGCGTTTCCAGCTGCCAGGGGGTCCCTGCTCCAAATCCCATCCTGGTGTCTGCTGCAGCCAGGTGGAACTTCTGCATCCTGGAGTTGGAGGTGGGATCCAGCCCTAGATCCAGAGCTGGAGCTCGCTGCATCCCTGGGGTGGGCTCCATTCCAGGCCTGTGCCCTTCTTAACAGTTCCATTATTTTGCATTCACGTTTCCCTTCCTGCATCCTGCTGGCTCCTGCCCTGGGGAGGGACGGGGATCCAGCCAATGGCTCTGACCCCTGGGGACATCACCCAGGGCTGGGAGAAGGAGGATGTGACCCATGTGGAAACCACAGACAGTTTCGATGTGTTTATGAGCCTGGACACAACTTCCTCTGCAAGGTTTCCCAGCAAGGGCTCGAGTTCTCCACAGGCACCCAGGACATGCAGTGGGTGGGGGGTGCAGCACCCATGGGTGACAACCCCAGCCATGACAGGGGTGTTTTTGCCGCTGGGACAAACAGGCAGAGGGGGATTTGGGGAGGTGGATTGCAGCTCCTCGCATCCATCCCCGCATCCTGGGATGTGTGTGGGCTGGGAGGCTGGGCTGTCACCCCAGAATGATGCTCTCGTGGAAAGGGTGAGTGGTGCTGGCCACGGGTCACACTCTCACCCCCAGGAAAAGCTCAGGCAAAAGTTATTCTTGAAAAAACGTAGAGTTTCCTCTTTTCCTTCCTCGTCGCAGGCACGTGGTGGTGAGGTCATGGAGCACTGGGCTCGCCGCAGGACATGCCTCCGGCTCGGCGTAATCCCGTCCCCAGGGCCACAGCTGGTTCTGACCGGTGCGGGGGGAGTTTCAGGGCCCCCACTGCCCCTCCAGCCCCACTTTCCTCCCGGTCAAGCCACCACATCCTGAGCCAGCCCTCGGGCTGCTGCCTTCGCTGCTGCCGGCTCTCCCAACGCGGTTTCAGCATCCCAGAGGCGACCGCGGCTTCGCAGCGAAAATCAGCCCCAGATGTGGAGGAGCAGCGAGCGGGGCTGGGCAGGGCCTGGGGACACGGGAACAGCAGGAGGGACCTGCTGGGTGGCCGGGGCTTGAGAGTCAGTAGCTCCTGGGGGTTTTGTCCCACCTGTCGGGGGGCAGTGTCCTCTCTGCTCCCCAGGAAGGGATGACAGGGGCACCCAGGGGTTCTGCTCTCTGTGGAGCAGCCTCAGAGGACGTGGGGCAATTCCCGCTGCCGAGTCCCATCCTGGGGCTGTTTTTTGGAAGACAGGATCCCTCACTGACAGGAGCCAGGTCCCCACTGCTGTGCCACCACCCTCCACCAGGAGCTGAGCTGTCCCCGGGGGCTGGCACAGCCCAGCCAGGGGCTTGAATTTTAATCACGAATTTTAATAGCCCACGATTGCTTGGGGACCTCTCAGGATACGGTGCCCGAGGTCCCTGGCTGAGTGTGGGGCTGCTGGCCCTGCCTGGGGCTCTGGGGTGGGAACCACACGCTAATCAAAAGAGGATGGAAAACTTGTGGTTCCTTGGAAATGCTGCACAGCTACGAACAGCCCACAGCAGCTTCCAGATGCAGCAGCAGCAGCCATGGGATGAAATTCTGTTGGATTATTCTTAATTCCGAGTGCTGAAGCGGGGGTGGCAGCAGCAGATTGACTCTGCAGTGCTGCTGGGCGGGGCAGCGCTGTGGAGCCCCTTCCCCATGGCTGGAAACTGCTTTGGGATGCCACAGCTCTGCCTCACCCTCTCCTTGTTGAGCTGGGACTCGTCTGGCTCATCTCAGGCCCTAAATTTGAACCTTTCCAAGATCCCTGGTTCATTACATTCCTCTGGGTGTGAGGAATTGTGCTGGGAGCTGCTGACTCTCCAGGGCTCGGATGCACTCAGCACCCCGGCCCCAGTCCTGCATCCTCCCCCTGCCCCATACTCAGGGTCCAGGTGAGGGTTCCCCTGAGCACCACCCACTCTCCGGGGCCATGAGAGCCCAGGCAGGTTTTTTATCACATTTTTGTTCTCTCCAGCCTCTCTGGGCACCATTTCCACCCCCGCTGTTGGGACGTGCATTGCTCCGAGGATTCCGAGGGGCCTGAGGGGCCGTTTTGCCGGCGATCCCGGGGGCCACGGGGCTGCCAGGCGGGATGATGGGTGGAGGCGCAGCAGCACACGCCAAGATGCATCAGCCTGTGTTTTTCTGCTGGTGGCTGAAGGTTGTTTGTGCTGTCCCGGGGATGATCCAATGCTCTTGGCGTAGGTGCACGAGCGGCCTCTGGGCACATGCACGGCTACAGGCCAGGAACAGGGAGATCCTGGTTATCCTGAAACATCTCCTGCCCTAAACATGACTGCAGCCCCCCCAGACTGCTGTGAGACCCTATTTCTGAGCAGTTCTGCATGAGCAAAACTTCCCAGCAACCCCCAGACCACCTCCTCGCATCCACAGCACCAATGCTGCCCAGAGCTAAGTGGGGCCCTTGATCCCTGGATGAGCAGGGAAGCAGCTCACCTGCTGGAAGGGCGGTTGGTTTTCTTGGAGAAAGCAGCAAATACGTCAAAATCTGAGTCTCCAATCCCATACAAGCAGCTGGAGGCGTTTCCCATCCCTGCGAGCTGCTTAGCTCCATTCTGGCACGGGATGGAATTGCGATGAGTGGGGGGAAGAGGATGGGGAATGGCCCCTGGGAGTGAAGATGAGGCCACCGAGATGGAGATGGGAGCTCCTCGTCCAGCTGTGAGGGAGATGGGAAAGGCCGGATTTAGCATCGGGAGCGTGGGAGCGGCGGCAGCGGGACGTGGCTGGTGGATTTTCACTGGGGGGTGCCAGCACGGTCGTGTCCGTGCTCCATCCTCACGTGTCCCTTCCCATGATGCCAGACCCAGGCTGCCTTGGAGCAGGGGGCTGGGGCTGATGTTTGTATCCCATTTATTTGGCTTTCCAGAGCCAAAAAGATGCTTTTGATGAACCTGAGTGGATTCCAGACCCTTGCCAAGTGCAGAGTTTTGCTGGAGAAGTGCGAGGCTGGAGAGCGCTTTGTGAGCCTCCAAACTCCTCCTCACCACCTTATCACCACCCTTCCCCCACCAGTCTTTGCAAATTCAAAATCTCCTGTTTTCAGCCCAAAATGAACCTCTTGGCCCCAGCCAGGGTTGCCAGCATAGCTGAGGGGGCAGTGGATGTGTCCTGTGGTACCAGCAGCTCCATCTCTTCTAAAACCAGCCTGAACTTCATCCCTGTGTTGGGAAAGGGCTGGATCAGGTGTGGAGCCACTGGCGTCTTCCCTATGAGTTCCATTCCTCCAAAAACCAACCTCAACTTCATCCTTCACATGGGAAAGGGATGAATCTGGGTGCAGAGCCACAACCAGCTTCCTCAGAAACCCCATTCCCAGCCAGGGAAAGGGCTGGGTTCAGGTGAGCCACCAACAGCTCCCTCGGCCAAGGCTCATCAGGGATAAACCACTCCTGGCATCCCCTGATGTGCCAGGGCATCCCATCCCATCCCATCCCAAGGGAGAGCTCCAGCTCTCCTAAGGCTATCCCAGAGCTGTTGGCAGGAGGGAGGAGGCAGCTTCACAGTGCTAAAATCGCTGCTGCTAATGAAAAACAGGCTCTGAGCAGCCAAACAGCTGATCCATGGCCTGGAGCTGAGTAATGCCTCGAATTCCTGGCAGGAGCTGCTTCCTTTTGGGAGGCGAGGGCTCCTTCCCTGGCAAGCAAGGCACTGCTGTCCCCTCCTGTCCCCATTAGCCCCTAGCTGCCCCTCGGGGATCAGGGAATGAAGTGATGGAGGTTTCACCCTGCTGGGGTCTGTCCAGTCCTCTGTCTGTCCATCTCTGTCCCCCTCCATCCTCAGTGAGGAAGATGATGGGCACAAGCCCCACGGTGTCCTGTGGGAACAGTTTCTTGTCCCCTTTGGCTGACAAGGATGTCCCTTAGGGCCGGGGGTCCTCCAGATTGCAAGGATGGGCGCAAGCAGGGAAAGGAGCTCAGCAGCTCCCGGGGCCGGGTCCTACTGTCGGGTGTGGAGCAAGATAAGGCCGTGACTCAGCCTCAGCCCTCATCCCCGCTTCCCCTCCTTCCCAGCAAAGCCCCGCCGGCACCTGGGGACCGCGGGGTGCAGCCGGGGCTGGGCCCCACGGCGGGGTGTCCGTGGCAGAGATCGCGGCCAGTGGCTGATGTAAACAGCTCCGGCTGCCGATAAACAACCGGCCCCGGCGGGAGCACAAACAGCTCCTCTGTTCTGGCTGCGGGCTCTCCCCGGAGAGCAGCTCCACTGCCCAGGCTCGGTGGCTCCAAGCACCCACTCCAGCCCCGTGCTGGCGGGTGGCACAGGGCTGTCACCCCATCAGCCTGCAGCTGGACATGTATGGGGATCACGCTCCCAATTTGGGGGATGAGAGTGGCATTTAGTTCCTCGGACCTGTGCTGAGGTCAGGGACAGTGCTGCTTCCATCCATCACACAGCCCGAGGGCTGTGGCATTCCAGTAAGGGCTTGGCACGTTTGGCTGTCACCTTGTTCCTGGCCATGGTGACCAACAGGACCCCTCCGGGTGGGTGCTGCCTGTTCCCCCAGCGTGGCACTGAGGCCTGGATTCCCTGGAGCGTTCCCAAGCTGTTCCCAAGCTGCCCCCACTCATGCCTAGCTGCTCCTGGCACAGCCCCTGGACCCCCCCGTGGGTCAGGACCCTCTTGGCTCCAGCCGGGCTGAGCTGGGGGTGCCAGGGCTGCCTCCACACTGCACTGTGCCCTGAGCTCCGGGTGGTGCCCAGCAGGGAATGGGGAGCACTGGGTGCTTGTTCAGGGTGTGCTGGGGATGCTGGGGAGGCCCCTGGAGCACATGGACGTGCCACAAGGTGGGCATCATCCTGTGGCCACCCTGAAACCGCTGCTGGTGGCACCTCCTGCCCCATCCCCTGTACCTCCCCCAGGCTCTGTGGGTGCCCGTGGGCAGCTGCTTGGGAAGGCTTTTGGCTCTGGCTCTGGCTGCATTCCTCCGTGGAGGGAGGAGTGGAGCTGGAGCCTGACGTGACTCAGCCGCAGCCACGAGGGCTGGGGACAGGCCGGTGACCCACGTGGGGCTGTCACCCGTCTGTGGTCCCCCCTCAGTACCTGGCACCACCCCTGGCATGGGCACCCCTCCCTGCTCCCAGGGCTGGGCTTTATCTGTGCCCAAGGACCCCCGAGCACGTGCCAGGGGGTGGTGGGAGGTCTCCTGAGAGCCGCTGTGGTTGAGGACAGCCGGACCCCGGGTTATGATAACTCTGGGAAGGGACTTTCTCCGCAGGCGCCGGACACAGCCTGACCCTGCGGTTCCCTCGCTCCCGGCCTGGCCCAATTCCCTGTGCCTGGATCTGGCCAGCGCTCTGCTCCCGTGGGTGCTGACCCCGCGGCCAGGGGGCTGCTGCTGCAGGGGGAGCCCTGCGATCCCCCCGCTGATCGGGGCTGGCCGGGGTGTCCCAGAGCGTCCCAGCATGGAGCAGGCAGCACGAGAGGGATGGAGGGGAGGAAGCGGGGGTTTTGCCGTGGGATGAAGGCTCCAGCCTCACCAGGACATCCTGAGTCCCCCCCACACTAGCAGCGGGCTGGGGGGGAAGTGCCTTCCAACCCACATTCCTCCACTCCTGAAGGAACCAGCTTGGGACCTTCCCACGGGGATTTCCAGCCTGGGCACACATTGCTCCAGCTCGGATCGTGCTGGGAGGGTCCTGGCTCAGCTGCAGCACCCAGGAGACTGTGGGAGAGCATCCTGGCCCTACGGTGAATCACCGGGAAGGAACTGATTAAGACCTTGCGACACTTTCCTGCTGGAAATAACTTTCTCCAGAGAGGCAGCTCCAGGCTGGTCTCAGGATGCAGCTGGGGGGATTGGATATGCTACAGGTTTTATCCCTGCTTTGGGGTTTGCTGGCTGGAAAAAGCCTCCCAAAATGAGGGGTTGGTTGTGATGTGCTCCCCCCACCCCCCCCCACGGGGGATGGGAAGAGAGGGAATGACTGAAGCAGGAGAATTGAGGGCCGGGGATGCTCTAACCTGGGGGAGATGCGGCTGTGTGGGGATGCTGCCGGGGTCTCCTCCAGGCCCTTTGGATCCGGGAACATCCTGCTCCGCCTTGCCTCCAGCCCTGCATCCCTCTGCGCTGGGGCCAGCAGAGACGAGGACCCCCGGGATGCCCAGAAAGCCCCACGGCCTCATCCCACAATCCCCCCTTGGCTGACAGTGGCTGTGGGGAGTGAGGGGTGACTCCTGCACAGCACCAGAGTGGTGACAGCACCACTGGTCCCAGTTTGCAACTGGGGGAGGGACAACCACCCTAAATTTTGCCTCCCTCAATTCTTCTGGCTGCGGTGTGGGCACAGAGCTGCTGCCACCTCTGCCACCCACCACCAGCCCCATTTCTGCTCCACGACTCAGGGATTTTCGGCAGGTTTGGGAAGGGAGGAGGGGCAAAAGCCACTTTCCTGCCAAAAAAAAAGAGGCGGATGCTTCTCTCGCCCTCTGTCATGCATGAGGCAGATTAATATTAACCCGTCCCTCCATCCTGCCGTCCCTCCACCTTGCTCTCCTTCTGTCCCCCTGTCCTGCTGCCCCATAGCCTGTCCCATGACCCGGCATATGACAATTTTCCGGTCCCTTTAAAGCAGAGGGGAATGAGTGTGCAGGAGATGAGCAGCCCATGGCCTCAGCTGGTGTGAAAGGGCCTCACGCGCTGCCACGGGGTCCCCGTGAGTCACCCCCAGCGCTGGCGTCACCCTCCGTGTCCCTTGGTGCCCACCCTGGCATCCTCCCTCTGCTGGGGCTGTGAGGCTCCCAGAATAGCTCATGGTGAAAAATGCGGGTGATCTCTCAGTGTTTTGGGGAGAAAGGGGTTATTTTGGGAGGATGGCTGGTTTCTAACCCAGTGCCCTCCCTCCTCAGCCCGTCACCCGCAGCACTCTCAGATGTTTATCTGCTGCTGTTGCTAAGGGACACTGTGGGTGACAAGACCTGTGGCACCCATGCGCTGGTGCAAATCTGATACTGTCTTGGGGCTGTCACTGCTGTCCCGAACTGCAGTCTCTGAGTCTCCCCAGCCAGGGAGAACTGTCTCCCAGCTCTCCCCCAACTCCTCCGCCAGATCACTGATCCCAGGCCTCCACTACTGGGGTCAGCTCTCAGCTCCAGGAACACCCATCAGCAGTTTCTGCAACCCCAGCAGCGTTTCCGGCCCTGGGGAGCAGATCCCGCTGGTCCCTCGGAGCTCGGATGTGGTGGCTGTCACCCACAGGTGGCCCCGTTGTCACCATCCCCTGCTGCAGCTGCATCCCACTGTGTTTGTGGGGCAGTTTACTTTCTGTTTCGTGTCAGAGTGCCGAGTGCTTGGCACTGCCATGGATCACCTCGTGGCCACTAATCACTTCCAGTCGCCTGGAACACAAACAGCCAGCGAAGGGGAAAATCCCAAAGCCAGGAATGGGGCTTGCTGCATGGCTCTGCTGGCCGTGCTTCCAGCCCCTCACAGATCCGTGCACCTCCCTGTGTATGGATCTCAGTGTGCACTCACAGATCCCTCCAGCACACCTGTGCAAATGGATCTGCTTGTGCACGTGTGCATCCATCTGTGCACACACAGGGACCCATCCATGCACACCGAGACCCATCCATGCACACACAGGGACCCATCCATGCACGCACACAGACCCATCCATGCACACACA
>VXAC01005329.1:26447-38404 GCA_013399225.1 Rhipidura dahli
GGTCACGATTCCCGGCCCCGGCGGGGGGAGCCCCCGGCTTCAGCCCCGGCCGGTCCCCGGCCCCAGCCCCATCCCCGGCGGGGGGATGCTGCAGCCCCGGCTCCATTCCCGGACCTGCGCGATGAGGCTCCAACCCCGTCTCGGTCCTCGCTTCCAGCCCCGGACCCGGACTCGCGGGGTGAAGCCCCGTTCCCGTCCCGGTCCCCGGCTCCAACCCCGTTTCCGGCTCCAGCCTCGGCTCCAGCCCCGTCCCCAGCCCGTTCCCGGCGGGGTGAGGCTCCGTTCAGCCGTGGCCACATCTCGGCGGTGGCCCGGGCGGCATCTTGGAGTTTCACAAGAGGGGAGGATTCCTGGACATAATCCAAGGGAAATTCCCCCCCACCCATCACCCAAGCACCCTCTCCCTGCCGGTGCCCCGGAGACGGGGGTGCACACCCACCCGAGGGTCCCCTCCACCCCCACCCCGGGAGTCCTGGTTCTGGGACAAACCCCGTTGCTCATCGGGGTCCGGCTACGGATCGGGGCCTCCCCGCTTCTTTGCAGGGGTATTGGGAGGGAAATTTGGGACGAAGCCAGAGCTGCTGCATGGAAAGAGCCCGGCGGGTGCAGCTGGGGGGGTCTGGAGGGTGGGAAGAGGATTTTTGGGGATGGGTGGGTCAGTGTGTCAGACGGGCTCTGGAGAGCCAGGGCGGAGGAGGAGATTTGCAGGAGAGACGGAGAAATGGTGTGGAAGAGGGGAGAGGGGCTGGATCGGGAATGTGAAGGTGGCCAAGAGCCACATCCAGGCTTGTGTCACCGGGCCTTGGGAAATTCCCTGCTGACCTGGTGCTCCTAAAAATAGCAGGATGGGGATAGGCACGGGGTTGGAGGACCACAGTGAGATTATCCCGCTGGACCGTGGCCAAGCCCCAGCCACCACAGAGGTGGTCACACTGGGGAGTGGTGGAGAAGGGCAGGGGGCTTGGTGTGTGTGTGGGTTATTCCTGCTTCAAGCTTTTCCTTTGTCGTGCTCAGGTGTGCCTGCTCCGCTGCTCCCTGCTGTCGTCCCTCCTCCTCCTCCTGCTCTGCATCCATGAGACGGAGCAGAACAGCTACTGCCAGCAGATCATCACGGAGAGACACCTGGCCGAGCTGGAGGAGCTGGTAAGTGCCCTCCTGGGGCTGTGCCATGGGATGGGGGCTCGTCTGGGGTCAGACGGGCGCAAACCAGCTCTTATTTAGTGCTGGAATAAGGAAATCGGGGGATTTTCAGCTCCCCTGGGGAAATGATGGTACCCGGGAGCTGAGCATCCATGGGCACGAGGGACCGGTGGGCACCGGGGGGTGACAGATGTCGTGCCTTTATCAAGGGTGGCCACGGAAAAGTGGCGACAGGAGGAACGAGAGAAGACGGAAGCAGGAGCGAGGCCGGGAAGGGGACAGGAGTGAGGCTGGATGGGCGCAGGGGCGCCGGGGAAGCGGTGGAGAGGCCGGCGCTGCGGGCTGTGGTGTTTTCTGGGCGGCTGCGCAGGGGTTAAGCGGAGGAATCCGGCTGCATTCCTGAGTCCAGCTGCTTGCCTGGAAGCTGGGCTGGCAACGGGGCTGTGGGTGGGTGGCAGGCAGCGAGGGGGGCCCGGCCGGGCGATGGAGCCGACCGGGCTGAGCGATGGGGCCGTCATCCCATGTGGCCCGTGGGCAGCTCTGGGTGCTGGCAGCCGCCCCGGAGCGCAGCCACCATCGGATACAGCTGCCGGGGCCATATCTCTCTCTCCGTGGCCCTTGGCTCACCTCCGAGCGGGGAATCACGCGGATGTTCAGGGGAGAAGCGGGAATCGGGGGCATGCAGGGATTTGCAGGGTTGTCGCAGATTAAATTCTGCCTGCAGCAAGAGGGGTGTGCGGGTGGGAGACGGGAACGGCGCCTCCGAGTCCCCGAGAGCTTCGCTCCGAGCTCTGTGTAACCGCCGTGTCCGGGCTCGCTTCACCTCTTCCTCTTTAACCAGCGAGCTGCGGGGCCGGGAGCCTCTCTGTGCGAGCTCCGCTTCCTCTGCCCGAGCCCTCCCTGCGCACCACATCCCTGGAGCCTTGGCTCTGCCGCCCGGGGATTAAAACTGGATCCGTGCTTGTGGGAGAAAAGGGGATGGAGCAGGTTTGAATGGAAGATGTGGTTTTCCTGCTGGGGATTGTAGCCCTCTCCTCGCTGATGGAGGAGCTGGCTCTCGCTCCAGCGCCTGCAGGATAATGGAGCAATTGTTTCCGGGACGGCATCCCAGGCTAGGAGGAGAATTGCCGGCCGGCAATTCTGCCAGCCCTCAGCCTCCCAGCCTGGGATGCCAGCCCGGAGGGACAGCGTCTGGTTAGGGTGGGTTTCTACTTCCACTGGAAAGGGTCGCGGCATGGGGGGCCGGCAGCGCTGCGTGTGGGACCCCGGCGTTGTGTGATCCCGGGGAATGTGTGACCCTGGTGTCACGGCCACCCCCTGCACGGCAGGATGCTCTTTTGCAGCCTGGATTTAGAGGAGAGAGTGGTGCGGGGGAGACCCGAGGAGAATTAGGCAGGGATGGGCTCTGCTGTGGTGCTGGCAGGAAGAGGAGGAGGAGGAGGAGGAAGAGAGGCGGGGTGGGAGCAGGCAGGGAAAGGCAGGAGAACGTCTGTGATTCGGGGAGCACAACATCCTGATGGGAGCAGGAATCCTGAGCTCACTCCTGCCACTGCATCGACCTTAGGGATGTGTCTGTGTGAGGAGGAGGAGTATGGGATGGGATGAAGCAGGAATGGGGGCAAAGTCCCCCAAGCCCTGTGGATTTGGGGGTCTCAGGCACTCCTTTGTGCCCAGAGCAATGGCATATCTGGGGCTGCTGTCCCTGGGGATGTGGGGTGACATCTTGCTTTGTCCTTCCAGGCTGACACCCAGATGCAGCACCCAGGCAGGGTCTCCTTCAAGTTCATCGACAAGATGCAGCTGGTGAGTGGATTCTTGCTGGAGACAGGAAGAGACGGAGCAGGGCTGGCTGGTGCATGGGGGGAGGTCCCCAGATCCCCAGTCTCCCTTCTTATCTCCTTTTGCAGGAGACAGCCCATGAGGGACCCATCCTGCTTGGCCAGGTGGCTTCCAAGTCCCAGTTAGGGCATCCTGTGGGATTGTAGAAAGACATTTTGTGCCTCTGTGCTTCGGTTTCCCCCAGGCAGAGTGGGATGCCCATCCAGTAACCGCTGTCGCTTTTTGGTGGGTCTGTCTCCTTGCAGAACGACTCCATCTGCTATGTGAAAGCTGCCTTTCCCCTGATGGGCAAGATCCTGGAGCGAACAGAGTTCAAAGAGAACTCATCCAACGCCCGGAAGATGCAGATGGTGCGCAGGATGTACAACCACATCAATGAGAATGTGGACCCCTGCATCAGGGAGGAGGATGATGAGGAGAGAATGGTACGGTGTCCCCAGCCTCATGGGGATCTTGGCCTGGGTCCGCATCCTGGGGTGAAATGGGATGTCCAGAGCATCCTGGGGTAAAATGGGAAGTTCAGAGCATCCTGGGGTGAAATGGGATGTCCAGAGCATCCTGGGGTGGGTGCAGGGGCAGGACCATGAAGTAGAGCAGAGGTGGGGTGTGCATGGACGCAGGGAGCCATGAGGAGTCACCAGATCCCGCCTTGGGAGCCCTGGGGTATCTGTGGCAGTGACACCGGGTCAGTCACGGAGCTGATGCTGAGCCTGGCGCTTCCTCCAGCTCTCCCAGATGTGCTTCAAGGAGTTCACCACTTCCCCCTACGAGATGCTGGTGCTGGTGAAGGATTTCTTCCAGGACATCAAGCGTCTGCTGCATAACCAGGAGACTTTTGAGAAGGATTGCAGCCGAGTCTACCGCAGGACCTGCCTGGGACCTGGGAAGGCAGGATCCTCACCAGGTGAGATGCCAAGGCTTGGCCTCTGCCCAGTAAACCTGTGCCAGTCTGGGAGACTTGGGCTCACATGCATGGAGCAGCTTAAGAGCCGTGTGTCCGTGGGTGCAACACGTGTCCACCTTGGTGGTCCCTTTCCCTGCGTCAGCAAGCTCTGCATCAGTGTCGGGGAGAAGGAGCTGGCTGCCATCTGAAGGTGGGATTTGGGCTAAATCCTACTGGAAGCAAGGCGAGGGAGAGATGCTCAGGGGGGCTGAGGGGACGTCAGGCTCGGCTCTGTCTCAAAGCCCCGGTGCCAGGTGGAGCATAACACGGAGAAATGGAGGGACTGCTGTGCCACCAACACGCTGCATGACCTTGGCTGTGTCACTTCAGCTGCCTCGTGCCTCAGTTTCCCCTGGCCAAGCCTTCAGGGAGAGTGTTGCTGCCGGGGTGGAAGAGCCCCGCGTTGCCGTCCGCGCTTCCGCGAGCGCCCGTGCTGTGTGTGCATGGAGGAGACGTCTCGCTGTCGTCCTCGTGTCGGAGCTGTGCCATGTCCTTGTGCCATGGGGGACGTTAAACGTGGCTGTCTGGCTCCTGCAAGTTGTGAATAACCCGTTGCCGTCGGCTCAGGGCACCCAGTGACTCGGGTTTGCTTCGTCCCACCCGCTGCTTGTCACCCTCATGCTCTGCCTGCTCCTGCCTGTTCCCTGCCTCTCCCTCGTTCTCCCAGTTTGTGAGGGGCTGTTTGACCCGCTTGCCCAGGGCTGCGGGGGGGGACGGGGACAGTGCCCCTGACCTCAGATCTGCTGGCTGTGCCCCTCTCGGAGGCTGGTGACCCCACGGCTGTCTCTTCTCTCTCCTTCTTTCAGGTGTGGGGACAGATCCTGACTGCAATTGCCTGTCCCCTGCCCTCCCTTCTGCCACCCAGCCCTCCCTCTCTGCTGCCACTGGCAGGGACATGGCACCTGCTAGCACCCAGGTCCCTTCCAGCCTCCTCCATACCACCCTCGCTGACTTAGAGGCCCCATCTCAGCCCCCCAGTAGCACGGACGGGGGCTCAGGGACCGAGGAGGTCCTGGGTGCCGGGGTAGGTGACACAGCGCTGCCGTTGGCCCCCGGGATGAAGCAGACAGCTCCAGCCAGCAGTGCCGAAGCCCTCCAGGATCCTGCAGGGACGCTGAGCCTGGCACTGGGTGACATCCCCGTCCTCCGTGGGGACGGAGAGCTGGTGGAGTGGGGCACCGGCCACCTGCCGCAGGATCCAGGCCAGCAGTGGGGAGGCTCCATCCTCCCGGATCAGCCCGGCGGGCTCAGGACCAGCACTCCGACGGCATCGCCCAGCGCTGGTTCGACAGGCGGCGGAGCCAGGATCCGTCCCGCTGCGGCGCCCGAGCCCGTCACGCAGCTCCGCTTCTCCAGGATGGCCCCGGAGCTGCGAGCCCCGGGCGGCCCCAGGGACAGGGCGAGGGCATGGGGCTGGGGGCTGAGCCGGCTGCGGGGCCCTGAGGATGGCGGCGGGGCCGGGCCCAGCTTTGACTCTGGCTTTGTTCTGGGCGCAGAGCAGCGCAGGAAGGAGCCGCCCGCCAGGGAGGGCCGCCAGGAGCCCCTCATCTACATTACGGTGGCCAGTGTGGTGGCCGTCCTGCTGGCCACGGGAGGGCTGCTCTTCTACAAGTATAAATGCAGGGTAAGACCCCCCACCGCATCTCCTCCCCGGGCATCAAGATCCTCTCCTGCCTCAGTTTCCCTTCTTGTCTCTTGGCCAATGCAGGTTGAGCCCCATTTTCCCCATAATTTTGAGACTGGGGGGACAATTGGTGGTGCTGAGTGTGGTGGGAAGATGTTATCTGGGAGATTTCCACCCCCTCCCACCCCGCTGCAGCCCCCTCCCTTCCCTTCCCCAGGGCTCATCTCCACCTTTCCCTCCCTGCACACAGGTCCTGGAGCGGCCGCTGGAAGATGGAGTCTGCAACCCTGAGGAGCCAGAGAGGAGGTGGGTGTGACAGCATCCTGCGTGGGGGGGCTTTGGGGACCCCCACCCTGGGTGACTCTGCTCTAAATCCACTGTCTTTCTGTCACAGGGCACTGCAGGGAGCAAGGGAATGTTCAGAGCGGGAGACTCAGGATCTCTGAGGTGATCAGGGGCTGGGTGGGACCCGGCAGGGCTCCGGTCCAAGCTGTGAGGACAATGTTGTGTCCCTGGATTGTCCCCATCAGTGCTGACCTTAGCCATGGGCAGGGAAATTCTGGGTGGGAAGACACGGACAGGAGCAGGTCTGCGCCCCAGTGCTGCCAGCATGTGGTTTCGCAGCTCGTTAATTCATTACTGGCGCTTTCTTAATATACAGAGTGTTTTTTCATGTGGTTTTTGTGTGCTTCTCCCCACGCTGCCCTCCCTGGCAGAACCTCAGCTCCTGCTCATCTCTCTCCTCCTTTTCCCAGGGCCCCAGGCAGGATGTGAAGCTGCTCGGGGGACAGATCCGCATGGAAGGAGGGTTGGCACATGCCAGCCTCGCCGTGCTCCCACCGTGATGCTGACACTCCCTCTTCCCTTGCCCCGCGCCGGTGGCCAAAGACGGCAAAAAACTCCCTGGCAGGGACAAAAGGATGGGGGGATGTGCCCTGAGTGGGACCCCCGGGCACTGGGAAGTGAAGGGCTGGAAGGTGTTGGAGCCATCGCCGCAGGCTTTTGCCGGGACAGCAGCGCTGGCTGGGGTGATGCTGCGGCGCTGGGCAGCACGGCGGGGACGCTGCTGGATGTGGGATGACGGATCCTGCCTGGACACGGCCGGCGCTGGATGGAGATGGAGGGGACCAGCTCCCCAAATGCTCTGGCTCTTCTCCCATCCCAGCAGACTGGGTTTGGAGCAGCACCCATTGCCCCCCTTCACCCTGCCCTTCCTGAGGCTTCAACTGGAGCGTCCTGAATTCCAGGGGGGCCACTCCTGAGACACCCAGCCCTGACTTGCAACTCAAACCCTCACACTGTGAATATTTAAAACCCTCCCGTGCCCACGTCCCTGTGTGGGGCTGGGTTTGGGGTGACCCTTGGCACCGTCCCAGTCCCTCCCCATCCTCCCATTGTTAGGGCTTATTTTTAATTTTTGGTAGAGCGGACGGAAGTCTTTATCCTGCACAAGTGTTCTGGGGGGCCCGTGTGCCCCTCGCAGGGTCCTCGCCGCGAGCTGGCCTCGCTGGGATTCCATTTCTTTGGTGACTGCGCTTTGGAGAAGGGAACAGGGCTGGGAATGACAGGATCCTCGCGGCTGTAAGAGCTGGAACTGCCCCAGCTGGGCACGCAGGGGCTTCTTGGCGCAGCCCTGCTCCCAGGCTTTGGGAAGAGCCTGGTTTGGGATGCACCAGCCCTGGAGATGCCCCAAAATCCAATGGCTCCCTCCAGCCCCGGATGAAGCGTGGCCTGCGCTGCTTTGGGAGTTTCAAGTTATTATTTTTATATGAAGGATGAAAATATGGACAAACCCAACTGTTTTTAAAGAAAGCATCACTATTAATTTGGTGTTTATATATATATATAATGTGTATTTATGACTGGCTGAAGGAGGGGGTTCCCGGGCGAGGGACTGGTGTAAATCAGGATGAAAATCCCTGATGCAGCAGGAAGTCTGGGGCCAAACTCCTGGTGGTGTAAGTCACCCGTTTACACTGTGGAGGAGCTGCTCCTGGGGGAGAAAACTTGCCTTTACCCACATTGGATTTATTTTGCCTTTTTTTGTTGTTGTCGTTTGGTTGGGGTTTTTTGTTGATTTTGGGGTGGGTTTTTTGGTTTTTTTTGGTTTTTTATACAATGAAATGCTGAAATATTTTATATAAAGGCATTTAAAAGTCTATTTAAAGAAAATAACGGAAAGCAACTTGTATATTTAATATTATGAATAAACAGAGAGGTGTAGCTTGGTGTAAGTCTAGGGGGCAAGGTGGGGCTGGAGCTTGTGACTCCCCTGTCCCAGCCCTGGGGTCCCTACGGGGCTGTCTGGGGGCTGACTCCTGGTAGTGCTACTGTGACCTGCTTCCCTGTGGATGCACGTGGGAGTTCAGGGCCACTGGAATGAGGGCAGAGGATGCATCCGGCCTTCCTGCCCCTAGCTCCCGCCAGCAGTGCTGGGAGCCTCAGGCACTGGCTCTGGGGCTGGGGCCCCCCAAAATCTGTGTCAATGATTGGGAAGCAGCTGCTGAAAGCAAACACACTTGAGGCAAAGTTTCCTGGAGCTCTTTGCTTGGAGAGACAGCACTGGAAGAGGCATTTCCTTCCTCCCCACCGCTCCCCTGGCTCCCGTTCCTTCTTTCCAGGAGCAGGGGAGCCCCGCATCCCACTCCCCCTGCACGCATCCAGCATCTCCAGGGGGATACCAGGGGACTTCCACAGCCGTGGGGTGTGCAGGGTGAACACCCCCATCACTCATCCGAGGGGTCGGGAAGGGCAGGATGGGGTCCAGGAGCGATTTGCGAGTGCCGGGGCTGAGCCGCTGCTTTGTTTGCTGACAAACAGGATTCCTCGAGGGGAGCTGACTCAGCCCAGCCCTTCCTCTCCCCAGCAGCAGCCGGGGGTTTCCCAGGTCCACATCCCCTTCCCAGGGAAGTGGGACCTATATATATCCTGCTGGATCTGTGCCACAGTCATTATGGTCAGATTTGGGGGGGGTATTTGAGGGCAGAGGCTGCTCTTAGGGATGGGCACCATGCCCAGCTTTGGGGGTGCTGGGGGCAGTGAGTCCTTGCCCTGCTCCAGGATGCTCCAGGCAGCTCCACAGCTGCACAGGAGACGGTGACTGGAGCTGAATGAAGGCGGCTTGAAGATGTGGCAGAGCTTGGGGAGCAGAGGTGGGAGCATTCCGGGCTGCTGGGGGGTGTGAGGAGAACCAGTACCCACCCCCTCTGTATATACACCCCACAGTCCCTCATCCCTGACTTTTTCTGGCTGCTCTGGGTGCTGTAAAAGCACCTGGAAAATGCAGGGAAAAAGCCAAACTCTGTCTCCCTGCCCTCAGGTTCGGGTCAGGAGTGTCCCTTTGCTCCTCATGTTCCCATCTGGTGGCCTTTTCCCCACCCTGTGACTGGCCTGTGTGGGAGCAGGGATGTGATGCCCTGCCCTGGGCAGCCTCCATCCCCAGCCCCCTGCGATTGAGGGGGGGTCAAAACCAGATCTCAGCCCCTCACTCAGGAATCCCACAGCTGGGAAGGACACGGAGCTGGACCCCTATCCCTAAGCACTTATAGGGGAGGGTAGAAAAGAATTCCACAGCCTGGGACTGAGTGGGGCATGGAGGGTGGTAGCACCCTGGGGTCCCTCTTGGGGTCCCAAATGAGTGTTTGCACTGCAAAAAGCTGCTTTGATGGGATGAGAAAAGGGGATTTGGGGGAAAAGATGGATGATGGGAGGGGAAAGCATCAGGAAGAGGCTCCTGGCACCTGAAGCGTGGGCTGGCCTGGAGTGGCACATGCTGTGACCACCAGCACCCACTCCGGGGGTCCTGGGGGTCCCCACATCCCTGGTCCTTGTGGCATTGGCAGGGCTGGGACATATCAGGCTCATCTTGCTCCAAAACCTCCCAGGCACTCGGAGACCCCCCCAGATGCCCTGAGACTCCCCTCAAGAGCCCCTAGAGGGCTCTGCCCACCCTGGGAACCCTCCCCAGTGCAGCCGCGGGCACCGCAGAGCTGCTGACAGGGCAGAAGCGACGGAAAGGCCCCGAGGCTGCGGTTCCTGGGGCACGGCGGGTCCTGGACAGGGTTTTGGCCAAGGAACTGCTGCAGGATTTAGGTGGCCAGAGGCCGTTTTGTGGCCAGACAAAGTGATTTTGGTTAAAAAACCGTTATCTGCACTTTTCCCTGGGTTTTAACCCACATGCCGATGTTTTCCCAGCTTGTATTTTAAGGGAACACCCCTGGGAAAATAAAGGCGGAACAGGGCTCAGACCCCTCCCAGTCGCCTGTGGGGCGTTTGGGGATGGGGTCGGGGTCGGGGTGCCCCGGGATCGGAGCCCTGCCTTTGGGCCTGTCCTGGGATGGTCTCTAGAGCCCCTGAGGGGACTCTGTGGAGCCGGGGACCACGGTCCGTGGTGCAGGATGGGGCCCCTTAGTGTCCCTGGCCCCGGGGAGAGGTTCATGACCCTCCCTGGAATGCGGGATCCAGCGACACCTCACTGCAGGAGGGTGAGGAGGAGGAGTCGGGGAGGAAGCTCTGGCCGGGCTCAGCACCCCCTAAAAGCACTCAGCACCCCCAAAAAGTACTCAGCGCCCCCACCCTGGGCTGGGGATGTGGGCGGCTGGTTCCGGGGACCTGGTGGCTCTGCTCAGCTCGTTAATGGGTAACGAGGCCGGGAGGTCACTGCCCTGAGCCTGAGCTGGCGCTGAGCCGGGGCTCCAGCGGGGCTGAGCCTGCCCAACGCCCTGGGGAGCGGACCCCGTGTGGGGTCACACACCCCCAGAGCTGGACACCCATCCGGGGCTGGACAGCCCCAGAGCTGGACACCCATCCGGGGCTGGACACCCACCCGGGGCTGGACAGCCCCAGAGCTGGACACCCATCCGGGGCTGGACACCCATCCAGGGCTGGACACCCACTCGGGGCTGGACACCCATCCGGGGCTGGACACCCACTCGGGGCTGGACACCCACCCGGGGCTGGACACCCATCCGGGGCTGGACACCCACCCGGGGCTGGACACCCATCCGGGGCTGGACAGCCCCAGAGCTGGACACCCATCCGGGGCTGGACACCCATCCAGGGCTGGACACCCACTCGGGGCTGGACACCCATCCGGGGCTGGACACCCACTCGGGGCTGGACACCCACCCGGGGCTGGACACCCATCCGGGGCTGGACACCCATCCAGGGCTGGACACCCACTCGGGGCTGGACACCCACTCGGGGCTGGACACCCATCCGGGGCTGGACACCCATCCAGGGCTGGACACCCATCCGGGGCTGGACGCCCATCCAGGGCCGGACACCCCCAGAGCTGGACACCCACCCGGGGCTGGACACACATCCGGGGCTGGGCACTCACCTCGGTTTGGGCTCCCAGTCCTGGTGGGGTCTGGAGGGCACCCGCTGCCCCTGCCCACCGTGGGGCTGCCCCCACCCTGTCCCTGCTGCCTTGTTTGGTTTTCTCTGTGATTCCTCCATTTCCCTGATGTTTTATTTTTTCACTGATTTACTGATTTTTTTTGGTGATTTTTTACTGATTTTTTTTAGTGTTTTATTGAAACTATTTTCCTGATTCATTGTTGTTTTTCTCCTGCTTTACTTCTTTTTCCTGAACAAACACAAATATTTTTTTACCCTGAAAACCCTCGTTTTTAGTTTCAGCTTTTATTTCCCAATTAATGAGTAAATACATTTATTAATTTATATAATTTAGTTTTTATATTTATATAGGAAATTTATGTAAACTTTAATGCAATTTATTTATTAATTTATGTAATTAATTTATTTAACATTTAATTTTATGCACGCAATTTACATATGAATGTATAAAATTAATTTATATAAATGTTATATTTTTATAACACTTACAATTACAAATCTATGTAACTAATTTCTTAATTTGCACATTTATACAAAATTAATATTTAAAGTATATTGTCGCTATTTAATGCATAAAATTAATCTTTACAATTATTTAATTTAGTCTATGCAATTAATTTGTTGCAATATTTGTTTGTGATGCATATAAAAATTATATAATTAATTTATTTAATTTATAGGATTATTTTAGATAATTGGGATTTGGCCCGCGGTTTGGTTCCTTGCCACGCCCCATTCCTGNACCCGCCCGGAGTGCTCCCCCCTGTCCGCCCCGCCGTATCCTGTCCCGTTTCGTCCCGCCGGCGGCCGCGGCCCGCCCCGCATTCTCCGCCGCATCAGGATGTCGGTGCCGGAGCCCGCCGGCAGCGAGGAGAAGCAGGCCAAGGAGGTGGAGGACGCCGAGAAATATTCCTTCATGGCTACCGTCACCAAGGCCCCCAAGAAGGTAGCGGGGCCCGCTGGGGCCGGCTCGGTGCCGGGGATCAGATCCTGGTTCGGGGGAGCAGCCTCCGGTTGTGGCGGGGGGGGAACCGCGGGTAGGGGGGGGGG